>MCJB01029286.1:0-69063 GCA_002018475.1 Nicotiana obtusifolia | reverse complement strand
GGCTTCGGCCCTTTTGTGTGCTTTATTTCTTTATTTATTTATTATTATTTTTTTTAAAATCCTACTAGGTGTAGGACTCAAATCCCCTTTTAGTTTTAGTTTGACTAGGTTTCCTTCTTTTTTTTGATTTATTAGATTAATTTGTTCTTTTATTTTTTTTTCCTTTTTGTTTTGGACTTAAATTATTTTCTAAATGTCCAATATATCCTCACTTAAAATATTGGGGTGTAACATCATCCTTTCCCATCATCAACAACTCAACATACTTGATTAGGAATGTACCACAATCAGTCCTAAAAAAAATTTAAAATAGTCAATTAAACAATATCTTTAATAAATAAATCTAAAGTACATATATTTATATAGCAAATGACAACACTTACGATCCGTTTGTTTCAGTGATCTTCGCCACTGAATATCCAATTTATTGAATGCACTTCCAAAAGATTTATGATGTTTCTCAAACTGTGAGAACTTTAGCAGGTGAGGGATCATGTGTATATACATTTCAATTTGTTTCAATCCAGCCTCATATGGGTCACTATATATGGATCGTCCATGATTATTGTCTCTCGATCCTGCTGCATATAAATGCTTGCAAGCATTCTGAAATTTATATTTTTGATCTCATGGACATGATAATATGATTCATCTAAGAGGTCACAACCTTTCTGAATTAGAAGCAATTGGAAAGTTATTTCACTTCCAACCAAACTTTTTTATAAGCCTTTAGAAGTCTATTACAGTTGGAGCTATCAAAATCTGTCGTAGAAGATTGCTTCCACTAATCAATAATTACTCCAGCATCCTTCATATGTCCAAGCATGAGATATAATGAGAGTATAAAAACATTATGTTAGTTGCACCAATCATGAGACCCAAAAGTAGCAGAATATACACAAAGACATAATAGTATATTATAGTGTTGACAAAAAATGAACAGCTTCTAAAAATAAACACTTCATTCTTATCAAAACTCCACCGGCCGCATCTTTTCATGCAGCTAAATTGCACTAGAAATGTTGTATACCAAAAGATAAAAGTTAGAGCTATCATTAGTTAACATACTTTTTGCAATATTTAAGACATTTTCCTGATAATTTGAACTACGACACTAAACTTCAGGACTCATGCGCCTGAATTCAAGACAGAAATACTTTCTGCAATATTCTAATTGTCATTGACATCCTATTACAATTTGGACAATTATCTGACTTTCTATACTACTACACTACAGTTCCTTCGGGCAAGAAGTTTTATTTTCACTATCATAATCGTCATCGACTTACTCTAATGGTGTTTTGTAACGACTCGGCCGGTCGTTTTGAGTGTTTTCGCTCTGATCCCCTATTTATTGCATACTCTATGTTATATTGTGGTTGCATGACTTTCCGGGGTGTTTGGTTTTGGTTTCGGGTGAGTTTCAGAGTGAAATGGGACACATAGTCCCTAAGTTGGAGGTTTAAATAGAAAGACTTGACAGTAGTTTGAATTTTATCTAGACGATACCGGAATGGAGTTTTGACAGTTCCAATAGCTTCGTATGGTGATGTTAGACTTAGGAGAGTGTCAGGATGTTGATTTGGAGGTCCGTAGGTCGTTTCGGCGTGAATTGGCGAAAGTTAGAAAGTTGAAGGTTTGGAGATTGGAAGGTTTGACCGGGAGTTGACTTTATTGATATCGGGATCAGAATCCAAGTTCAAAAGTTGGAATAGTTCAGTCATGTCATTTATGACTTCTATGCAAAATTTAAGTCAATCGGAGTTGTTTTGGTATGAATCGGCATTAATTTTGAAATTCGGAAGTTCATAAGTTCTTTGGGCTTGAATCGATGTGCGATTCGTGCTTCTAGTAATGCTTGATGTGATTTGACACTTCGAGCATGTTTGTATGATGTTTTAGGACTTGTTGGTATGTTTTCTTGAGGTCCGGGGGGCCTCGGTGTGATCCGGATCAAGGGGGCTGCGAACGCAAAGATTTAAGATGGGCAGGCATGAATTTGTTCTATTCGACTGCGAGCTAGGTTACGCGATCGCGAAGTTTGGAGAGGCAGTGAATCGTGAATGCAAGAATGGTGTCGCATTCGCGATGAATAAAGAGGAGGCCTGGGAAGGCTGACGAGTTACTCTATGCGATCGCATATGTGTGACCGCGATCGCGAAGCTTTGGAATTTTACTCACCACGTTCGAGACCTGGGGAGTGCGTTCTCGTAGGCCATTTTGTGAGGGTAGCATTTTTTTTCTTTGCGATCCTGAATGAAATTCCGCGATCGTGATGTGTAAATCACTAGGTAGCAAAATAAAAATTCAAAAAAGAGGGTTCATCTCATTTTTCATATTTTGGACCTAGAGAGCTCGGTATGAAGCGATTGTTCGAGAGATTTTCAAGGTAATAGTTGGGGTAAGTGATTCTAACATGGATTAGTCTATATTTCATGAATCTATTGCTATTTCCATCATCTAATTAGGGATTTGAGTTGGAAATTTGGCTAAAAATTGTGAAAAGCTTCCTAGACTAATTTTTAGGGTTTTGAACGGCGATTTGAGGTCGGATTTATGTTATTGAATGGCTATTCGAATTTTGTAATTTTGGTTGGGTTCCGAATGCGGGCCTGGGTTGACCTTTTGAGTTGACTTTATATTTCTTTGCAAAGATCGTAACTTTATTACTTGAATTACTTTACTATAGTTCATATTTATGGTATGAAGTTGTTTTGGCTAGATTCGACCCGTTCGGAGTTAGATAATCGAGGGAAAGGCCCACTAGCGGATTGAGTTTTTGTGTTTTGAGGTAAGTGTCTTGCCTAACTTTATGTGGGGGGAATTACCTCTTATGATTGGTGTTGTTTATGATCATTGTGATGTGTGAAAGCCCTGTAGGCAAGGTGACGAGTGTGCACACAGGCTAAATGTGGAAATTTACAAGTTTTAACTATGTAGATTCCTTTCATGCCTTAATTGAGTTATCGTAACATGTTATATTCATCATCATTAGTCTATTTTCACATGTTCTCTTATCTCTTACTTGCTAATTTCTCTTCATGTTTACTTGAAATTCTTGTTCCCTTTTATTCCATATTTATTATTTAACCAATGAATTCTTACTTAAAGTTGTTGTTCTTGGAATATCTTGTCGTTGAAATTGGTATTGAATTATAAAGGTCGTGATTCACATTGAGGCAAAGTGTTAAGTTATCAAAATACTATTCTTGTTGAGTTATTCACTTCCGATTATTATTGTTGAAACTCTTGTGCACATTGTGGTTTAGCCATGGGCTATTCATTGTGAAAATACCGTTGTTATTGATTTCACTGGCAAGTTGTGATATTGAGCATGGGTGCGAATTGTAATACATTGTGATATTGATACGCATGCGGATGAATAAGGTTTTGGGTTGAAACGCATGCGGTGAGATAAGGTGGGCTTGATAGCGTGGCTAGTAGGGGACTACTAGAAGCCACACAGTGTGATAAGGTGGGATAAGATGCGGGATGCTATTTGGGGAAAAATAATTTTCAAAACTAAATGCAAGGCTCCCGTGGTGATATAAGGAAAGATTGTTATTTATTCTTGAGATTTGAGACTACGAGGCGGTACCTCGGTAGTGACTCTTGTTGGTATTTCTCTATTGTTGCAATTGTCTTCGATTGTTTTGTTTCCTTAGCATATCATTTCTTATTTTCTCCGGGTTGCATTAGTTGCTTTAATTTCGTGTAGCTAACCTTGATATGTTATTTGTTGTTTCAATTTCATTGCTATCATTAATAGACTTCCATACATTTGGACAATTTTCTTATATATTCCTGTAGGGCCCTAACCTGACCTCGTCACTACTCTACCGAGATTAGGCTTGGCATGTACTGGGTACCGTCGTGGTGTACTCATACTACGCTTCTGCCGTCAATATGTGTCAGGACTTGAGGCAACAGTATTGGAGGAGGAGAATAAATATGGACATAGTGGAGTATGTAGCTCTGTGGCTAAATTGTCAGCAGGTGAAGTATGAGCATCAGCAGCCAGGTGGATTTCTTCAGAGGCTAGAGATTCTAGAGTGGAAACGGGAGCGGGTTACTATGGATTTTGTTGTATGGCTCCCTCAGATTCAGAGGAAGTTTGATGCAGTATGGATGATTGTTGATAGGTTGACCAATTCGGCTCATTTCATTCCAGTGGTGACTACTTATTATTCAGAGTAGCTGACTCAGGTCTATATTCGCAAGATTGTCAAATTTTATGGCGTGTCGGTATCCACCATCTCTGATCGGGGTACGCAGTTTACATTGCAATTCTAGAGGGCCGTACAGCGTGAGCTAGGCATGTGGGTGGAGTTGAGTACAACATTTCACCTTCAGACAGACGGATAGTCCAAGCGCACTATTCAGATATTAGAGGATATGATACGTGCATGTGTGATGGGGTTTGGGGGATCTTGGGATCAGTTCTTGCTACTCGCGGAGTTTGCCTACAAGAATAGCTACCAGTCGAACATTCAGATGGCTCCGTATAAGGCTTTGTATGGGAGCCAGTGTAGGTCTCCGGTGAGTTGGTTTGAACCGGGTGAGGCTAGGCTATTGGGTGCATACTTGGTTTAGGATGCTTTGGAAAAGGTTAAATTGATTCAAGATCGGTTACGCACAGCCCAATCTAGACAGAAGAGTTATGCGGATCGAAAGGTTCGCGATGTTGTATTCATGGTTGGGGAGAAGGTCTTACTCTAGGTTTTTCAAGAAGGTAAGTTGAGCCCTAGGTATATCAAACCTTTTGAGATTCTTGAGAGGATTGTAGAGGTGGCCTACAAGCTTGCACTGACACCTATTCTAGCTACAGTTCATCTAGTATTCCATGTTTCTATGCTCCGAGGTATCATTGTGATCCATCTCATGTGTGGGATTTCAATTCAGTCAAGTTGGACAAGGATTTGTCTTATGTTGAGGAGCCGGTGGCCATTTTGGAAGGCAGGTCCAAAAGTTGAGGTCGAAGAACATTGCTTTAGTGAAGGTCCAGTGGAGGGGTCAACCAGTTGAGGAGGTGACTTGGGAGACCGAGCATGATATGCATAGCCGTTATCCTCATCTTTTCACCACTTTAGGTATGTCTCTATACTCGTTTGAGGACGAACATTTATTTTAAGAAGGGGGGATGTAATGACCCGGCCGGTCCTTTTGAGTATTTTAGCCCCGATCCCATATTTATTACTTCTTCTATGTTATATTATGGTTATGTGACTTTCCGGGGTGTTTCATTTTGGTTTCGGGTGATACTTGAAGTGGAATGGGATACATAGTCCCTAAGTTGGAGGTTTAAGTTGAAAGAGTTGACCGTAGTTTTACTTTTGAGTAGATGACCCAGGAATGAAGTTTTGACGGTTACAATAGCTCCGTATGGTGATTTTAGACTTAGGAGCATGTCTGGATGTTTATTTGAAGGTCCGTAAATCATTTCGGTGTGAATTGGCAAAGTTAGAAAGTTGAAGGTTTAGAAGATTGGAAGGTTTGACCGGGAATTGACTTTATTGATATCGGGGTCAGAATCCGATTTCGGAAGCTGGAATAGGTTCTTCATGTTATTTTGTGACTTGTGCGCAAAATTTGAAGTCAATCAGAGTTGTTTTGTTATGAATCGGCATTAGTTTTGAAATTCGGAAGTTCATAAGTTCATTAGGCTTGAATTGATGTGTGATTCGTGGTTCTAGTATTGTTTAATGTGATTTGACGCTTCGAGTGTGTTCATATGATGTTTTAGGACTTGTTGGTATGTTTGGTTGAGGTCCGGGGGGCCTCAGGTGTGATTCGGATCAAGTTCGGCTTCATTTTTGGCTTTGTGCGATTGCTAATTTTCTAGGTCTGTTTCCTCTTATGCGATCGCGAGAAGGGGGGCCGCGATCGTGAAGCTTTAGGACAGGCAGGCGTGAATATGGTCTATGCGTTCTCCTGCTGGGTTACGCGATCGCAAAGTTTGGAGGGGCAGTGAATCGTGAATGCGTGAGTGGTGCCGTATTCACAATGAAGGAAGAGGAGGCCTGGAAAGGCTGACGAGTTACTCTATGCTATCGCATATGTGTGACCGCGATCTTGAAGCTTTGAAATTTTACTCACCGCATTTGCAACATGGGGAGTACGTTCGCGTAGGCCATTTTGTGAGGGCAGCATTTTTGTTCTTCGCTATAGCAAAGGAAATTCCGCAATCGTGATGTGTAAATCACGGAGCAGCAGAATAAAATTTCAAAAATGAGGGTTCATCTCATTTTTCATATTTTGGACCTAGAGAGCTCGATGTGAGGCTATTTTTCGAGAGATTTTCAAGGAAATCGTTGGGGCAAGTGATTCTAGCCCGGATTGGTCTATATTTCATGAATCTATTGCTATTTTCATCATCTAATTAGAAATTTGAGTAGGAAATTTGGGGGAAAATTGAGAAAACTTCCTAGACTAAATTACGGGGTTTTGAAGGGCGATTTGAGGTCGTATTTGAGTAATTCTTGTATGGTTCGACTCGTTATCGAATGGGTGTTTGGATTTTGTAATTTTGGTCGGGTTCCGAGACACGGGCCCGGGTTGACTTTTTGAGTTGACTTTTTATTTCTTTGCAAACATCGTATCTTTATCACTCGAATTAGTTTCCTATAATTTATATTTATGGTATGAAGTTGTTTTGGTAGATTCGAACCGTTCAGAGTTGGATAATCGAGGGAAAGGCCTACTAGTGGATTAGGTTAGCGTGTTTTGAGGTAAGTGTCTTGCCTAACTCTGTGTTGGGGGAATTACCCCTTAGGATTGGTGTTGTTTTGTGATAATTGTGATGTGTGAAAATCATGTACGCAAGGTGACGAGTGTGCACATGGGCTAAATGTGAAAATTTACTGGTTTTAGCTATGTAGATTCCTTTCATGCCTTAATTGAGTTATCTGAACATGTTATATTCATCATCATTAGTCTATTTTCACATGTTCTACTTGTCTTATCTCTTACTTGCTAATTTCTCTACATGTTTAGTTGAAATTCTTGTTCCCTTTTATTCCATATTCATTATTTAACCAATGAATTCTTACTTAAAGTTGTTGTTCTTGAAATATCTTGTTGTTGAAATTGGTATTGAATTATAAAGGTCGTGATTCACATTGAGGCAAAGTGTTAAGTTGTGAAATACTATTCTTGTTGAGTTATTCACTTTCGGTTATTATTGTTGAAACTCTTGTGTACATTGTGGTTGAGCCATGAGCTATTTATCATGAAAATGCCGTTGTTGTTGATTTTTGTGGCAAGCTATGATATTGGACACTTGAGGTGCGAATTATGATACTCTTGTGATATTGATACACATGCGGTGGTATAAGGTTTTGAGGTTGAAACGCATGCGGTGAGATAAGGTGGCTTGATACGCGTGGCTAGTAGGGAACTACTAGAAGCCATGCGATGTGATAAGGTGGGTTAAGACGCGGGATGCTATTTCGGGAAAAATGATTTTCAAAACTAAATGCAAGGCTCCCGCGGTGATATATGAAAAGATTGTGATTTACTCTTGTGATTTGAGACTACGAGGAGGTAGCTCGGTAGTGACTCTTGTTGGTATTTCTCTATTGCTACCCTTTTCTTCGATTGTTTTGTTTCCTTAGCATATCATTACTTGTTTTCTCCATATTCCATTAATTGCTTTAGTTCCGTGTAACTAACCTTGATATGTTTTTTGTTGTTTCAATTTCATTGCTATCATTACTACACTGCCATACACTTGTACATTTTCCTTATTTATTCTAGCAGGGCCTTGACCTGACCTCGTCACTACTCTACCGAGGTTAGGCTTGGCACTTACTGGATACCGTTGTGGTGTACTCATGCTACGTTCCTGTACATCTTTTGTGCAGATCCAGGTACCTCCTACCAGTCCAGCTATATGTTTGCAGAATTCGTACTTGGAGACTTCAAGGTACACTTGCCGACGTTCGCAGGCCTCAGAGTCAGCTTCTATCTGTTTCAATATTTTCCTTCTTTTATTAGATACAATTTTATAGGGATGACTATGATACCGTTGTACAACTTGTGACTCGATATCACCAGGTTTTGGGAAAAATTGTATATGCTGGGCAGCGAAGTTTATTTTATATAGATGTTGAGTATTTAAGAGTATATTTGATATTTCAATTATATTTCGCGTGTATGTTAGGCTTACCTAGTCTTAGATATTAGGTTCCATCACGACATCCTATGGAGGGAATTGGGGTCGTGGCATGTTTCAAAACCAAAATTTCTTTTCCACTCTCCATGTGCCCAAAGGTTTGTTGCAAGTTCATTTCTGAAGTTTGATATGTCCTCAGGTTGGAATTTATCCACATCAGTTCCCATCATCAACAACTCAACATACTTGATTAGGAATGCGCCACAATCAGTCCTAAAAAGAATTTAAGATAGGGAGTCAATTAAAAATATCTTTAATAAATAAATCTAAAGTACATGTAAATTATGTAGCAAATGACAACACTTACGATCTGTTTGTTTCAGTGATCTTTGCCACTAAATATCAAATTTGTTGAATGCATTTCCAAAAGACTTATGATGTCTCTCAAACTATGAGAACTTTAGCAGGTGAAGGATCATGTGTGTATACATTTCAATGTGTTTGAATCTAGCCTCATATGGTTCACTGTATACGGATCATCTATGATTATTGTCTCTCTATCCTGCTGCATACAAATGCTTGCAAGCATTCTCAAATTGATATGTTTGATCTCATGGACATGCTAATATGATTCATCTAAGAGGTCGCAACCTTTCTGAATTAGAAGCAATTGGAAAGTTGCACCTCTTACTTCCAACCCAACTTGGTTATAAGCCTTTAGAAGTCTATTGCAGCTGGAGCTTTCAAAATCAGTCACAGCAGATTGCTTGCACTGATCAATAATTTCTCTAGCATCCTTCATAGTCCAAGCATGAGATATGATGATAGTATGCAAACATACTGTTAGTTGCACCAATCATGAGACCAAAAAGTAGCAGAATATACACAAAGACATAATAGTATATTATAGTGTTGACAAAGAATGAACAACTTCTAAAAATAAATACTTCATTCTCATCAAAAACTCTACCAGCAGCATCTTAACATGCACCTAAACTGTACCAGAAATGTTGTATACCAAAAGACAAAAAGCTGGAACTATCATTAGTTAACATACTTTTTGTAATATTCAAGACACTGTCCTGATAATTTGAACTACGACACTGAACTTCAAGACTCATGGGCCTGAATTCAAGATAAAAATACTTTTTGCAATATTCTAATTGTCAGTGACATCCTATTACAATCTGGACAGTTAGCTGACTTTCTATACTACTACACCACAGCTCATTTGGGCAAGAAGTTTTATTTTCACTATCATAATCATTACCGACTTTCTCTGGTGGCATTTCATAACTAGAATTTCTTTTCAATTGTCCATGCACACAAAGGTTTGCTGCAAGTTCTTTTCTAAAGTTTCATATGTCTTCAGGTCGGAATTTGTCCACATCGTTTTCCATCTTCAACAACTCAACATACTTTATTTGGAATGCACCACAATCAGTCCTAAAAAATTTGAAGATAGGGAGTCAATTAAATAATATCTTTAATAAATAAATCTAATGTATATATAAATTATATAGCAAATGACAACACTTGCGATCCAGTTTGTTTCGGTGATCTTTGCCTCAGAATATCAAATTTATTGAATGCATTTACAAAAGACTTATGATGTTTCTCAAACTGTGAGAACTTTAGCAGGTAGAGGATCATGCATGCATACATTTCAATGTGTTTCAGTCCATCCTCATATGTTTCACTATATATGGAATCGTACACATCAATTTTTTTCTCATTTAAGTCCAATACCCCCAAAAGAAATGCGTCACATCATCACTATTTTCTAAAGTTAGTCGACATGGAAATTTTTTTTTATCAACCTCTGACCAAGAAATTCCACATCTTCGACTGTTACCCCACACATATGGTGTGAGATACAATTGATTTCACCATACTAGAACTCATTTGAAGCATTTTCATTGAAATCCTCATATACAAGAAGCATATAATTATCAAAAACTATATATGTAGTTGTGCAATGAAATTGATGGGCTCAAGTATGGTTGCTTTACTTCTTTCTCAAATAATACAAGAAAATGTCAACATGCTTCATAAAAAAGCAAAAACAAAATCTCCATCAGTCATAAATAATTAAAAAATAATAAAGTAAGAAAAAGAAAAGAAATTCCTTGTATATTATTAAACCCTATCATCAAGTACATAGCTACTATTTGAAAGCTCAAGGAAGAACATTTTGCTGCTGAGTTTTTGACACTACAATTTGTATGGATTCTTTCTCACACCATTATCCTCAGCATAAATATCAATTTCTCCCATGAAAAATTAAACATAATATCTAAGTTAGAGAGCTTAAAAATTCAGGATAGTTAGTCCTCAATTCCTAATTAGCAGCTTATATGTTCAGGACACTTAGTCCAGAACTTAAAGTCAGTTGCTAAAAAGTTCTGGACAATTAGTCCTCAATTCCTAATTAGCAGCTTATGAGTTCAGGACAGTTAGTCTTGAACTTGGAGTTGGAAGCTCAAAAATGTAGGAAACTTAGTCCCAAACATAGAGTTATAAGCTCAAATATTTAGGACACTTAGTCCTGAACTTAGAGTTGGAAGATCAAAAAATTAGGACATTTAGTCCTGAACTTAGAGTTGGAAGCTCAGAGATTAAGGACAGTTAGTCCTTGATTCATAATTAGAAGTAGAAATTTCAAGACACAATGTAAGCAATTAAGAAATAATGAATATATTTAGGGACTTACGCTTTTTGGCGACCTTTTATTTTCTCCTTGCCCAAACCACCCAATGAATTTTTTCAATAACTTTTTATCATCTTTGGCATAATGAAAAATACTACCTCTCTTCCTTTTCCTAGTATACTGGTTATTCATTGCATCTTTAATTTGCTCTGCAAGCAATACTACATATACATTAGTTTGGCTGCAAGACTTTAATTTCAAGACAAATTGTCCTATGAAGAAACTAAAAGTCAGGACATATTTTTTGGAATGTCCTGAAAATTTGAAGTATGAATCGAATATTAAGGACACAATTTTCTAAAATATCCTTAACTTCCGGAATTTGACATGAAGAAAAGAACTTAATACCTATGTTCGCCACACTGTCTTCTTCTATTTTTTTAATAGACAATGGTGTTATTCTTATTCCATCCACTGCATTTTCTTTATCTTGAAACTGTGCTCCATGTTCTTTGCTTGCAACTTTACAAGATCAAACACAATTAGTACTTGTTACTAATTTTTGACTAAAACTAACATGTATAAGATCAAACATAACGCCATCTAACCTTTTGCAACTATCAAGATCAAGCTAGTTAAATCATTATCTTGAGTAGCATCATTTTGACTTCTAAAATTGGCTCTAAGAGAGGGAGGTGTAGAGATATCATATGTTCCTTTTACACATCTATAAACAATCTCACTTATGCTTGCTTCTTGGGTATTTTCTATGTCCTGAGATTGTCCTCCACTTCTCTCTTTTGAATTTTCCTCATCTTGATATTCCACTCCATATTTCTTTCTTTTATTTTGCTCTACAAGCAAAACTACATATACATTAGTTTGGCTGCAAGACATCATTTTCAGGACAGATTGTCCTATGAAGAAACTAAAAATCAAGACATATTTTTTGAAATATCCTAACTATTTGAGTATGAATCTACAATTCAGGGCATACTTTTCTGGAATGTCCTTATGTTCTGAAATTTGACATGAAGAAATTAAAATTGAGGACACAAAATTTCCAATGTCCAACAATTGGGCAATAGGATTTACGATGGATGTTGATGAATTGGTTGACCAAATAGTGCATTAATAGCATTGACAAGAACAACAAGACCTGATTAAATGACTTTCAAGACCCCAAATATATTGGTGACAGGAGCTAGTCTATTCCAACATATCGATCTGTAGAAGTATCACCACGACTGAAAAATCCCTGCTCGAATGTTCCATAAGAGAAAACAGTTATTTCACCATCTTTAATAAACTAAATTGTAGTTATGGTATCCCTTTGACCATTAATCTTTTGAAGTAAAATTATGGAGCAAAAGAGAAGGAGAAGAAAGAAAAATGTTTCCATGGCTATCTATTATTCATATCTTTGTTGTATCTTTTTACAAAAATAGGAAAAAAGATATAACCATAAAGCGTGAGTGATAACAAGTTATTATCCAATGAAACTAGAAATAGTAAATGATCCAAAACATATACAACAGATTAATAGAATTTGTTGACTCCTTTGAGTATACATTAGTTTGGCTGCAAGACCTCAATACCAAGACAGATTGAGGTCAGGATATATTTTTGAAATGTCCTGACAATTTAAAGTATGAATATAAAATTCATGACTTAATACGTGTGTTCAAGTTCAAAATAATCTAATTATTAAAAAAGAACTTAATAACTATGTTGTCCACCCTATCTTCTTCTATTTCTTTAAGAGCCAATGGAGTTGAGATATCGTATGTTCCTTCAGCATATTTATCTTGATATTGCACTCCATCGTCTTTGCTTGCAGCTTCACAAGATTTTTTAATATTTACAAGAGAAAACACAATTAGTAGTTGTTACTAATATTTTACTGAAACTAACATGCATTAGATCATCAAAATTCCATCTAATCTTGATTAGCATCATTTTGATTTCAAAATTTATCATTATGGAAGAGAGGTGTAGATATATCATATGTTCTGTAATGACCCGATCGGTTATTTTACTTTCTAGGTCTACGTTCCCCTAATTAAGACTCCTCGTATGTGTTTTTACTATTTTATGACTTGCGGGGGATGGTTGGTTTAGGTTTGGAAGGGTTCAGGTTGAAACCGGAACACTTAGTTCCATAATAGTGGCCTAAGATAGCCATGTTTGAGTTGAGTCAATATTTTGAGAAAATGACCTCGGAACCGGGATTTGGTGGTTCCAATAAGTTTGTATGATGATTTTGGACTTGAGCATGTGTTCGGATCGGGTTTGGGGTCTCCAAGAGCGTTATGACGCTTAATGTTAAATGTTGGTTCATTGAAGGTTTTCTAGTTCTTTAAATTTGGTTTGGAGTAGACTTTAGTGTTACCTGGGTATCTCTCGTAAGTTCTTGGGTGCTCCTGTATATGTGTCCACGCCAGTGGGTGATTATGTTGTTGTGGATCGTATTTATCAGTCCTATATTATGACTTTCTATGTTTATGAAACTAGAGCGGATCTTTTGTTGCTCGATATGACCGACTTGGAGGTCATCCTAGGCATGGACTGATTATCTTCGTACCATGCTATTCTTGATTGCCATGATAAGACCATTACCTTGTCAATGTCATAGTTTCCTAGATTGGAGTGGAGGGGTTCATCTTGAATCTAGTCGAGTTATCTCTCTGTTGAAGGCTCGGTGCATGGTCGAGATGGGTTGTTTTTCTTATCTGTCTTATGTTCGAGATACTACTGTAGAGACTCCCAAAATTGATTTAGCGCTCGTGGTGCGGGAGTTCTCCTATGTGTTTCTTTTTGAGTTACCAGGCATGCCACCAGATCGTGATATCGATTCAGTATAGATATGGCGCCAAGTACCAAGCCTATCTCTATTCCACCATACCGCATGGCTCCAAAAGAGTTGAAGGAATATCTTCAGGAGTTGCTAGCGAAGGGGTTCGTCTGGCCGACTGTGTCGCCTTGAGGTGCACCGGTATTATTTGTCTAAAAAAAGGATTGGAGTATGCGGATGTGCATTGGTTACCACCAGTTGAATAGAGTTACCATTAAGAACAAGTACCTGTTTCCACGTATTGATGATTCGTTTGACCAGTTGTAGGGTGCCAGGGTGTTCTTGTAACGATCCGGCCGGTCGTTTTGAGAGTATTAGCCCCAAACCCCTAATTACTGCTCCCCCTATTTCATTTTGTGGTTACGTGACTTGCCGAGAGGATTTGTTTTTGGTTTCGGATTGAAATGGGACACATAGTCCCTAAAACAGAAGCTTAAGTCGTAGGAATTAACTGTAGTTTAATTTGTGTGAGGACGACTCCGGAATGGAGTGTTGACGGTTTCTATAGAAGGGTGATTTTGGTCTTAGGAACGTGTTCGGATGTTGAATTGGAGGTCCGTAGGTCATTTTAGCATCTATTGGCGAAAATTGGAAAATTGGATAATTTTTGGGAAGTTTGACCGAAAGTGGACTTTTTGATATCGGGGTCGGATTTCGAATCCAGAAGTTGAAGTAGGTCCGTAATGTCAATTATGACTTGTGTGCAAAGTTTGAGGTCAATCGTACTTGTTTTAATAGGTTTCGACGTCGGATGTAGAAGTTTGAAGTTTTAAAGTTCATTAGGCTTGAATAGATGCGCAATTCGTGTTGTTAGCATTGTATGATGTGATTAAAAGGCTCGACTAAGTTCGTATGATGTTTTAGGACTTATTGGTACTTTCGGTTGAGGTCCCGAGGGCCTCGAGTGTGATTCGAATCATTATCAGATCATTTTTGGACTTAGAGGAATAGCTGATGTTGGGCTGTTTTTGGTGTCATCGCACCTGCAGTGGGATTGGCTACAGGTGCAGACTCGCATAAGCGAGCTTCAGGTCGCAGATGTGAGCTGGCGTTGCCCAGCAGCGATTGCAGACGAGGAACATTTTCTGTAGAAGCGCATTCGCTTCTGCAGTGGCAAGAGCCAGAAGCGCTTGGGGTTGCAGGTGCAGAAAACACTTAAGTCTTGGACTTCCGCTTCTGCAGTCAAAGGCCTTCCGAGCATGCCGCCCCACAGGGATATTGACTTTGGCATTGATTTGTTACCGGGCGCTCAGCCCATTTTTATTCCACCTTATCTGATGGCCCCAGCATAATTGAAAGAATTAAAGGAACAGTTGCAAGTGTTGCTCGTTAAGGGCTTCATTCAGCCCAGAGTGTCGCCTTGGGGTGCTCCTGTCTTGTTTTTAAAGAAGAAGGATGGTTCTTTGCGAATGTGTGTTGATTATCGCCAGTTGAACAAGGTTACAGTAAAGAACAGGTATCCATTTCCACGTATTGATGACATATTTGGTCAGCTTCAGGGTGCCAGAGTATTCTCTAAGATCGACTTGCATTCGACTATCGGCAGTAGAAGATTCGGGAGCCAGATATCCCGAAGACTGCTTTCAGGACTCGTTATGGACATTATGAGTTCCTTGTGATGTCTTTTGGGCTGACCAACGCCTCAGCAGCATTCATGCACTTGATGAACAGTGTATTCCAGCCCTATCTTGACTTTTTCGTCATTATGTTTATTGACGACACTCTAGTATACTCCCGGAGTCGGCAGGATCACGAGCAGCACCTGAGGGCTGTGCTTCAGACCTTGAGAGAGAAGAAGTTATATGCAAAATTTTCGAAGTGCGAATTCTGGTTAGATTCAATGGCATTTTTGGGTCATGTAGTATGGAGTGAGGGAATCAAGATAGATCCGAAGAAGATTGAAGTAGTGCAGAGTTGGCCTAGACCATCCTCAATTATGGAGATCCGGAGTTTTCTTGGCTTGGAGGGGGGGGGGTACTACCGTCGATTCGTAGATGGTTTATCGTCTACTGCAACACCTATGAGCAGATTGACCTAGAAGGGTGCTCCGTTCATGTGGATCGAGAAGTGTGAGGAGAGCTTTCAAAATCTCAAGACTGCTTTGACTACAGCACCAGTGTTGGTGTTACCTACTGGTTCGGGGTCGATATATTGTGATGCGTCATGCATTGGTCTCGGTGCGGTGTTAATGAAGGACGATAGGGTGATTTCCTACGAGTCTAGATAGTTAAAGGTGCATGAGAAGAACTATCCTATCCACGACCTCGAGTTAGTAGTTATTGTTCATGCCTTGAAGATCTGGCAGCACAACTTATATGGTGTCCCTTGTGAGGTTTTCACCAATCACCAGAGTCTGCAACATCTGTTTAAACAGAAGGACCTTAACTTGCGGCAACAAAGATGGTTAGAGCTGCTTAAGGATTATGACATCACCATTCTCTATCATCTTGGGAAGGCCAATGTGGTGGCCGATGCCTTGAGTCGCAAATTGGAGAGTTTGGGCAGTTTAGCATAACTAACCAGTAGCAGAGAGGCCTTTAGCCTTGGATGTTCAAGCCTTGGCCAACCAGTTTGTCAGATTGAATGTTTCCGAGCCGAGCCGAGTTTAGGCTTGTGTGGTTTCTCAGTCTTCTCTTTATGATCGTATCAGAGAGTGTCAGTACGATAACCCCATCTGCTTGTCCTTAAGGACATGGTTTTGCACGGCGATGCCAAGGAGTTCGCCATTGGCGATGACGGTGTATTACGGATGCAGGGCAGGCTATGTGTACCTAAAGTAGATGGGCTACGTGAGATAATTCTCCAGGAGGCTCACAGCTCACGGTACTCCATTTCATCCAGGGGCCGCTAAGATGTATCAGGATTTGAGGCAGCACTAATGGCGGAGGCGGATGAAGAAGGACACAGTGAAATATGTAGCTCGGTGCTTAAATTGTCAACAGGTGAAGTATGAACATCAGCGACTGGGTGGATTGCTTCAGAAGTTGGAGATCCAGAGTGGAAGTGAGACCAGATCACTATGGATTTCGTTGTTGGGCTCATGCTGACTCAGAGAAAGTTGGATGCAATTTCGGTGATTGTGGATAGATTGACCAAATCAGCTCATTTCATTCCTGTGGTTACTACTTATTCATCGGAGCAGCTAGCTCAGGTTTACATCCGCGAGACCATCAGGCTTCATGGCGTACCGGTATTTATCATCTCTAGGGGGTACGCAGCTTACATTACGATTTTGGAGAGCCGTACAGCGTGAGTTAGGTACTCGTGTGGAGTTGAGTACAGCATTTCACCCTCAGACGGACGAACAGTCGAAGTGCACTATTCAGATATTGGCGGATATGCTTCGTGCGTGTCTGGTTGATTTTGGGGGTGTTTGGGATCATGTCTTGCCACTTGCGGAGTTCGCCTACAACAACAGTTATCAGTCGAGTATTCAGATGGCACCATATGAGGCTTTGTATGGTAGACGCTGCCGGTCTCCAGCGGGTTGGTTCGAGCTGGGCGAGGCTAGGCTATTGGGTACAGACTTTGTTCAGGGTACCTTGGAGAAAGTTATGTTAATTCAGGATTGACTTCGTACAGCCCAGTCCAGGCAGAAGAGTCATACGAATCGGAAGGTTCGCAATGTTACATTCATGGTTGGGGAGCGGGTCTTGTTCCAGGTTTCGCCCATGAAGGGTGTTATGAGGTTCAGAAAGAAGGGCAAGTTGAGCGCTAGGTATATTAGGCCTTTTGAGATTCTTGAGAGGATTGGAGAGGTGGCTTACATACTTGCAATGCCACCTAGTCTCTCTACAGTTCATCCAGTATTCCATGTTTCCATGCTCTGAAAGTATCACAGACATCTGTCTCATCTGTTAGACATCAGCTCAGTCCAGTTGGACAGGGATCTATCTTATGTTGAGGAGCCGACGGCCTTTGGATAGGCAGATTCGAAAGTTGAGGTCAAAGAACATCGCATCCACGAAGGTTCAGTGGAGGGGTCATCCGGTCGAGGAGGCGACTTGGGAGACCGAGCATGATATGCGCAGCCGTTATCCTCATATTTTCACCACTTCGGGTATGTCTCTATACTCGTTCGAGGACGAACGTTTGTTTTAAGAGGAGGAGGATGTAATGACCCGGTTGGTCGTTTTGAGAGTATTAGCCCCGAACCCCTAATTATTGCTCCCTCTATTTCATTTTGTGGTTACGTGACTTGCCGGGAGGATTTGTTTTTGGTTTCGGATTTAAATGGGACACATAGTCCCTAAAATGGAAGATTAAGTCGTAGGAATTGACCGTAGTTTAATTTGTGTGAAGATGACTCCAGAATGGAGTTTTTGACGGTTCCTATAGCTCCGTAGGCTGATTTTGGTCTTGGGAGTGTGTTCAAATGTTGAATTGGAGGTCCGTAGGTCACTTTTGCGTCTATTGGCGAAAGTTGGAAAATTGGATGATTTTTGTGAAGTTTGATTGGAAGTGGACTTTTTGATATCGGGGTCGGATTTCGAATTCGGAAGTTGGAGTACATTCGTAATGTTAATTATGACTTGTGTGCAAAGTTTGAGGTCAATCAGACTTGATTTAACAGGTTTAGGCGTTGGATGTAGAAGTTTGAAGTTTTAAAGTTTATTAGGCTTGAATCGATGTGCAATTCGTGTTTTTACCATTGTTTGATATGATCTAAAGGCCTGGCTAAGTTCTTATAATTTATTAGGACTATTTGGTATTTTTGGTTGAGGTCCCAGGGGCCTCGGGTGTGATTCGGATCATTATCGGATCTTTTTTGGACTTAGAGGAATAGCTGATGCTGGGCTATTTCTAGTGTCATCGCACCTGCGGACTCGCATAAGCGAGCTTCGAGTCGCAGATGCAGAGCTAGCCTTTCCCATCATTGGTCACAGAAATGGAACACTTACCGCAGAAGCACATTCGCTTCTGCGATGGCAAGAGCGCAGAAGCGATTGGGGTCGCAGGTGCGATCATTGTACCGCAAAAGCGGTTCCGCAAATGCGAGCCTTTGACTGTAGAAGCGGAAGTCTAGGACTTATGTGTTTTCCGCTCCTGCGATAATTTTTCCGCAGGTGCGGCATCGTTGAAGCGATTCTTGGGCCGCAGATGCAGTTTGACTTGGCAGAAGAAAGGGAAGAATGAGGGTTTGATTTCATTTTCATTTTGGGACTTAGAGCTCGGATTGAGGTGAAAATTTGAGGGATATTCAGAGGAAACATTTGGGTAAGGGTTCTACACTCATTTTTTATTAATATCCACTAATCTACCATTAATTTCTTCATTTAATTAAGGATTTGAGTTGAGAAATTGGGGGAAAAGGTGAAAGATCCTTAGGCCGAATTTTGAGATTTTAATCGAGGTCTTGGTGTCGGATTTTGGTAGAAATGGTACGGTTGGACTCATGGTCGAATGAGTGTTCGTAATTTGTGACTTTTACCCGATTTCGAGGCGTGGGCCTGCGTCGACTTTTTGGGGTAATTTTTATATTCTTTGCTAAATCCATAGACTTATGATTTAAATTAGTTTCTTGTAGTTGTATTCATGATATGTAAATGATTTTGGCTAGATTTGGGCCATTCGAAGTCGGAAAATCGAGGAAAGGCATCCTTATCGATTGATTGAGCAAGATTTGAGATAAGTGACTTGTCTAATCTTGTGTGGGGGAAATTCCCTTAGGATTTGGTGCTGTTGTAACAATTTGAGATATGTGAGTGCCGTGTACGCGAGGTGACGAGTGCACATGGGCTAATTGTGAAAATTTCGATTCTTGCTGAGTTGTCTTCTCACATTTTATTGCTTACTCTTTCATTTTCATTTCTAAATACGGCACGCTCCCGGCTATGGTTTGGACCTTGAATTGAATCGTACCAGTCTCTGTTGGGGGTTATTACTCATTTTTGTAAATTCCTTAACTGAGTTGCTTTAGCATATGTAGTGATCATGATTAGCCTAGTATCGCATGTGTACGTGCCTTAACTCGTACTTGCAATTTGTGCAACATCTTAGCTGAATTTCTTGCTTCCCGTGATTTGAATTAAATTTTTAACTGTAAGATTTCTTGCTGTAAATTCGTTGTTCCTTCGATTAGTTGCTGCATATTTACTTTGGGACTACGAGGTGGTTCCTCGGGAGATCCCCCTGTACTGCATATTTACTTTGGGACTACGAGGTATTTACTCAGGAGATCCCCTATCTTACATATTTACTTTGGGACTACGGGGCGGTACCTCGGGAGATCCCTCTGTCGTGCATATTTACATTTGGGACTACAAAGCGGTACCTCGAGAGTGCCCATGTTGTTTATCTCTATTTACTGGGCTGATTATTTTCTGAAACTTCTCATTGTTTATATTCTCGGTCATTTCAAAATATTATTATATCTTCTGCAATTGCTTATCTCTTAAACCAGTAGGGCCTTGACCTGACCTCATCACTACTCTACCGAGGTTAGGCTTAGAACTTACTGGGTACTGTTGTGGGGTACTCATACTACACTTCTGCACATCTTTTTGTGCAGATCTAGGTTCTTCCCACCATGCCAAATACCAGTGAGTTAGACCGCACGTGGAGACTTCAAGGTATATCTGCTAGCGCCCGCAGACCTCGGAGTCCCCCTCTATCCTTATTATATTGCTTCCCCTATTCTCTTATATTTAATATATAGAGACACTTAGTATTTTCTCTTAGAAGCTTCTGACTTATTTTTACCGGGTTTTGGGAGTTGTAATTATTTAAATCGCAGTTGTATTTATATATCATGTGTTGAGTTTGGAGTTCAGTTTATTATTCAGTTATTCTGCAAATTGCTAGGCTTACCTAGTATTTGAGACTAGGTGCCATCACGACATCCTACAGAGGAAAATTGGGTTCCAAAATTTGATACGCTCAAATTACACCTTAATAAACAGTGTAAGCGGTCGATGTCAAATATAATAACCCAACAAGGTTGGGGTCGAATCCCACAGGGAATAGGTGTGAAACGTTTACTTAATTAGTGTAATACTCAACTAAGTCGTAATTCTATCAAGTAATTGTAACAAAAGGGTGTATTGAATTTAAGTTTAAATGAAGACTGATTGCAATATTGTGAATGTAAATAATATGATTTAAAGAAACAAAGATTGTGTCTCCCTTAATGTAGTATAATGCTATTGATATTAATATTATGTATTTCCAACGGAAGACTTTTTTGATATGCAATTGATGCCTAATTTACTACCCAATATTTTTCAATAGTTGGATAACATGTCCTCTTTATGATTTTTTCAAATACAAAAGAGTTGTGATTAAGAACAATCGATTAATGCCAAATTAAAACCCACTTATTCCTAAGTGATTTTATTAAACAAGGTTTAAAGCCTTGAGTCTTTGTTATTTACTTCTACCAAATTCTACCCCACTTTCCCAAGCAAAGGTCGAATTAAATGGCGTTTGTTAATGTTTGCAACCACCAACAATTGTTTGAAGAATAAGAAGTAAATAAATACCAATCATCCGTTGAAACTATATTCAATATCAAAATCCCAATAACATCATACTCATCTAGGGTTCACAACCTTAGTGTTTGGAATTAGTTACTCGTGCTAAAAACTGAATGTGAAAGAATAGTAATTGTCATAATCTTACAAAGTAGAAGGTAATTGATCCAAAAAGCTTCCAAGAATTCAAAATAGTTTAAGCCTCGTACTTTTTGCTCTCAATTCTGACAAGATAGTCCCTACAAAACCCTATTAAACCTATTTATAGAGGCCCAAAAATCGAGGCGAAGTTTGGACTGATTTTCCCCTGATGTCAATAATGCGGACCGCATTTCTGTCGCATAACATAAATGTGGTCCGCAAATATTACATGTCCGTCGCATATTCAACCCAAGGATTTTGCCTTCATCGCATTCTAGAATCGCAGTCCGCATTGAAGAAATGCGGACACCTTCTGCATCGCAAATCCAACAACCTGTAAACTGCATACTTGATTTGCGGTTGGGTTTGCGGTGCGCATATCGATTATGCGATTGCAGATGCGATCGTATTCTTTACCCAGACTTTCACCCAAAACTCTATTTGCGTCTGCGATTCCCAAGTGCGTGTTTGCAGTCCGCATTTTAGTTATGCGGTCGCATATGCGACCATATTCTTAACATGAAAATGTGCCCAGAGTTTTGTCCTGGTTTACGATGTTGTTGTGAAATATGCGGTTCGCATGTGATGTTTGCAACCGCATATTTACCTCTGCGATGTTGTTCAATGCTTTTCTTGTCTTCAGTTGGCTTTTTGAGCTCTTTTCCGTGCTTTTAGGTCCTTACACTTGATGTACTGCAAATACACTAAAATTACATAAGTATCGATGGAATTTGCATGTAAAACAAGTTAAAATCTAAGCAAGTAGTATCAAAATGTGCCGAAATTCCCGACACATCAACACCCCCAACTTAAATGTTGCTTGTCCTCAAGCAACTAAAACGATACTATCCTATTCTAGACTCTACTTACCAAACATGAAACAATCATGACTATGGACAGTGTTTGTTGTTAGTATTTCAAGCATACCTCTTTGAATGTTTTACCCTCCCTGAATCATTAGTATATTCAAGGAAAACCAATTAGCTTGTGAATCTTGAGCCTCAACAAAGTGACTAAAGGCTACCTTCAGCTGAGTGCATTTACGCTTTACTCAAAGCTCAACTTTCTATCAACCTCGCAGTTCATGTGCCCTCATTAGTAAGAAAGTCCCAAACTCACAATATTTATCATAACAATACAAAGGGACTAAAGTGCAAATACACTCACTCACAGAACAAAATTTCAAGTGTCACCACATACCATACCATTTTAATTCGTCACCTACTTCTAAGAACACTCGGTTGGAGATCACATAAGGACTTTTTAAGCTTGTAATGTAAGTTTAAGGAAGGGTAGGATAAATATTTAGATATGAGTGACTACATCCTCCTTGAACACTAATTACATTTTTCTTTATTTTTACACTTTGCTTCTTTTCACACCCCATAGCCTCAATGGCATTTAGTTCCCAATGTGGACCCACGTTAAATACCTCTCTAATTTCCTTCAGAGCTCCATTATTGTAAATACATATATAACGATTGTCTTTCTTTTTTTTTTGGAGATTTCATAAATTCACATTAGCACTTTGAGGTATAAGCTCTCACCCTCATTACATAACCTTATTCATTTCCATTTTGACCCACACCCCCAACTTAGGCTTTTAGTCTCATTCTCAATGTTCAAGGAGGAGCGGGTTCAAAAGAGATAATTGTTTTACGAACGGGAAAGGTTTGTAATGAGGAGGCCAAAGAAAAGGCTAAAAGGCTCAAATAGGGTACTAGTGATATTATTTATGCACGGGTAGGCTAAAAAGGCTAAAGAGGTTTCATAAATAAAACAAAGAATGCCTAAGATCCTCTCTCCAACTCAGTGTAATTATAATAAGTGTCGAAAAACCAACCGGGCAAGTTCTAGATGGCAGAAGCAAACACAAGAACTATTTAAACAAAGAGCTCACACACTTGGCACACAAACTATTTGGTTAACATAGTTTACAGCTTTAGAGTTAACATTTGGCAATTCAAGGCTTTCCTCATATATAAATACATGACTCTAGGTAGACCTAGAAGTACAGAGTGAGCCTCAAGTTCACACAGTTGATCTGTTAAAAAGGGTATAATCTACACACAGATGCACATGCTTGATACTAAACAATTACACCGTCCCGGTCAACTTGTTTCATTTTACTGTCCTAGTTCTACTATTACACCCTTGAAAAAGAACCTCGCAAAGAAAAACAAGGGGATTTTATTGGCAAACTTTACTTTCTACTAATTAACTACAACAACATATATACAGAAATCATTAAACATTAATACATATTTTACAGTTACTAATGTCGCAAAACATACAAGAAAACAGATCAAATATACAGATAAGGCTACCACCCTCAACCGAAATCATGCATTTTCCCCAATGCATAAGAAAAGAAGTTAGAGTTCAAAGGGCTCCCTGGGGCGCATTCGCTCTAAGGGAATCAGTAACCTATGGATCCTTTGAAGCTGAAGTAGGGCTGTGGGACTGAACGGGAGCTGGTGTTGGGGCTGCTGAGCTGCTAGCTTTTCCCACTAGTGGCTGATGGGTCTGCAAGGGTGGCCACATCCGCTAGCGAGTGCTGTATGGCCCGCATAATGTTTGTGTGGTCCTCTTCCTCCACTGTTGGAGCAGCAATCTTTTTGCCCTTCTCCTGAGTGTCATCACCCTCGTCGGACCATGAACTGGTATCCCCTGTCTCTTCCCCTTATAACTCTGATGAATGTCCCGATGTCTCGTCATCAGTAACATCAACCGGTACCGGAGGAGCTGGAGGTTGAGACACTCTGGCAGACGGAGGTGTAATGTCTACCATTAGAGCAGTGAAGTCCAAACCCAGGTCTGGTGCAGCAATGTCTGCACCTTGGTCACCCTCTTTGGGGAGGAGAGATGCTAGGTCGAACTCCAAATTTTGCATTTTCTGGAGTTCGGTCTTCATAGATTTTACTTCCTCCCTCAGCTAAGGTAAACCCCTAACCTCACCTCTCTCTATCTGTTCAACCCTGGACTCAAGTTTGTGCAAACGATCCCCAAACAATGTTTGTTGTTGTTGGAGAGCGGTCACTGACGTTTGAATTGGAGTCAGAGCTTGTTTGATCAGGTGTGGCAGGGTTTTCAAGAGTTGGTCCACTTTGGCATTGGCATGTTGTGCAATAAGACCAAGTCTTGAAAGGGCTGGCATTATCGAATAAGGTTGACCTGTGGTGGACGGGGATGCAGGCTCTGCAGCAGCAGTGGAGGCTTCTGGATCTTGAGGAGATATGAGAGTTTGGGAGTCAAACTCCTGAAGTGGGGTCTCTGATGGGGCAGCAGAATCACTGATATGAGTGATATCTATATCCCTCGTTGACTTTCCGAGTTTGTCAGCTTGTGGCAAGAAAGGCACGTTCACAGCTCGGCAAAGGGCTGTGATCAAACTCGGAAATGGAAGTGATGTGGCAGCTGCGTTGCCCGGATACCAATCTCCTGGAAGATGAGATTCCCCACATCGATTTTTATACTGGCCATAATGCACGCAATGAGAAGTGCTTTCTCAATGCTTATATTAATTTCGTTTCTGGACGGTATTAAATGGGAGGTGACGAACTCAGCCAAAATTTTCCCTCCCTTGTGAGGTCCTCTTTATAGGTCTTCTTTCCAGGGTTTATCTAAGCAGGAGTCCCCTTTGCAATAATGGACGCTATACACCCACATTTATTTTCTCTGTTGGAGTACTTGGCATCGTACTCGGCTGTGCCTGATTGCCAATCGGGGAAGTAGATTTCATTAATTTGCTCACTGTTGCAGAACACACTCTTTCCCAAACCTGTACGATGCCAGTAAATATTCTGTTGCGTCTGTGGTGCCCCGTTCTTGAAGCTCTATAGGATGCATAGAATTCCCGGACCATTGACTCGTTGTACTCTTTAGGATCCCTAGTGAAATACTCCCATTTTCTCGTTTTTATGTTGTCGAGAATATGGGGGTACTGTTCTTGTAGTCCATTCAAACTCAATTGTTTTTCACCCAAGATTTTTCCTTTAGTCAGCCCCTCCCTAAACAATGTCCTGGAGCCTTCGACCTCGAATCGAAGATGAAGGTCATCTCCACACTTCCTTCTGGCCTCAGCCACTAGATCAACTTCGGGCAAGCGGTTCTCCTCATCAGACTGGGAGGTGCTTGGCAAATTTGGTTCCATTCTTACACGTTTGGGCTGTGCCGTGTTAGGACCGGATGATGACCTTTTCTTTGCGGAGTGCTTTTTAGGTGCCATATCTGCATGAGAGTAAGATGTAAGCGACATTGCCAACAATAGAATCAACAAAAAAGTTAAATGAATGCGGCGTGGTTTGCGGTCGCATAACCACTATGCGAACCGCAAACTCGTCGCATTCATAGGTGTGCAAAGCTAGATTTTATTCTGTGGTAGGATATGCGATCGCATAACCACTATGCGAATCGCATAACCATCTCAGAATGTTCTTGTTCATAGATATGTTAGCAGAACACAAATGCGATCGCATATCCACCGCAAAGTGAGATATGCGATCGCAAATTTGACGCGGATTTGCTGGTGTTAATCCAGATGTTCTGACCCTGTTTGTTGTGCCTTTGTATTTCGCATAGTAGTTATGCGACCCCGAAGGCACTGCATTTTTTGTCTTTTTCAGGTATCTAGGGTTTTAGGGATGCGGTCAAAACGCGGTCCACATTTTGATTTTGTGGACCGCAAATACCTTTGGATTCACAATTATGTTCATCCCCCCATAACTGACAACCCTAGATTCCTGTATCCATCACCCAAAATGCTCAAAAATCTACAATGGGCCACAAAACCTAACTTGCAGAGTGAAAATTAAAGACATAGCAAAGGTAGTAGTTTAGTGGATCAGCACACATACCTAGGAAGAAGATTTCAGGGAGTATAACAATTTTAATCAGAACTCTGATGTTGGTAAGCTTGAATCTCAGTTTTTCGCCGATATTCTCTATTGCTGTTCGTTTCTCTGTTCTTTTCCCTTTTTTTTTTATACTATATTGAAGGATTTAAAAGAGGAGGAAATACGGACTCGTACCTGTCACTATACGATGGATAAGTCATCGCATAGTTTAAATGCGATCTGCGAATTAGACTACCTCACCGCATTATTGTCATCGTTTTGAGCCAAACTTTCTGTCTCTATTTGCGATGAAAATGCGGACCGCATAATGAAAATGCGATCCGCAAACTGCAGTTCATCTTCGCATTTTTGACAGCCATTTTAGTCCAACTTTCTGCTTCAGTTTGCGACACAAATGCGGCTCGCATAATGATAATGCGATCGCATTTGTACAGCATTTGTCACATAGTAGTTTTTCTTCAGTTGCAAGAACTCCTTCTCAGTTTTGTGTTCATTTTTCAAACTCCTGCATTCTAAAACACCCTTCAAATAGCCCTAAGTAAAACTATCTATCAAGACTTAAATAAAGTTACAGCAACAAGCAAAAATAAATGTTACCACACATGGGTTGCCTCCCATGAAGTGCTTGATATAACGTCGCGGCACGACAAAGTTGAGACGCCTCTGAATTCATTCCATGGTTGGGCATGGACCATCTTTTAGAGCCAGCTGCTCTACCAAATGCTTCTCACCGTCTGCTCCCAAGTAATGCTTAATTCTTTGACCATTCACCTTGAAGGTTCGGAGCCCATCCTCCGATGCTAATTCTACCGCTCCAAAGGGAGAGACATCGACAACTTTGAAAGGGCCAGACCATTTAGATTTAGCTTGCCCGGAAATAATTTTAGTTTGGAGTTGAAAAGCAATACCAGATCCCCTGCCTTGAATTCTCTTTTTAAGATCTTTTTGTCATGGATGAATTTCATTCTTTCTTTATACACGGCTGCACTTTCATACGCGTGGAGACGGAACTCCTCCATTTCATTCAATTGTGCTAGCCTCAGAGCTCCAGCTTCTGCCCAGTCCATGTTTAATCTTTTTAAGGCTCACATAGCCTTATGCTCAAGTTCCACAGGTAGATGGAAAGCTTTTCCAAAAACTAGCCGATAGGGTGATGTACCAATGGGGGTTTTGTACGCTGTGCGGTATGCCCATAGAGCATCATCTAGCTTCTTCGACCAGTCGGTCCTGTTTGCATTCACCGTTTTTGCTAGTATGCTCTTTATTTCACGGTTAGATACCTCCACTTGACCACTTGACTGTGGATGATAGGGTGTGGCAACCTTATGCTTGACACCGTACTTGTCAAGGAGAACTTTAAAGGCTTTGTTGCAGAAATGCGAACCCCCATCACTGAGGATGGATCTTGGAGTGCCAAACCGGGTGAAAATGTTCTTTTTTAGAAACGCGGTCACACTCCGAGCCTCATTGTTTGGTAAAGCAATGGCTTCAACCCATTTGGACACGTAGTCCACAGCCACTAAGATATACTTCATCTTACATGAGCTTATAAAAGGGCCCATGAAGTCAATACCCCAGACGTCGAATAGTTCAATTTCCATCACAAAGTTCATCGGCATCTCATGCCTCCTAGAGATTGGGCCCTGCCTTTGGCATTGGTCACAAGACTTGACCAACTGATTAGCATCCTGATAAATGGACGGCCAGTAATAACCACATTCCAAAATCTTTGCCGCCGTTCTAATTCCCTATGTTGACTCCCAACCGGTGAGTCATGACAAGCTTTTAGAATTTGCAGCATTTCTTCTTTGGGTACGCATCTCCTGATGATGTTGTCCGCACAGACACGGAACAAGAAGGGTTCTTCCCAGTAATAGTTCCGGCAATCCCTCAAGAACTTCTTCTTTTGGTAAGACTCCAACCCTTCCGGAATAAGGTCGTTGACTAGGTAGTTAGCGATGTCGGCATACTAAGGTGCAAAGGTATTGGATAAAGCCAGTATTTGTTCATCTGGAAATACATCATTGATTTCCATCTCTCCTTTTTGTCTCCCCGCTTCTTCAATTCTGGACAAGTGATCTGCCACTTGGTTTTGAGTTCCTTTCCGATCCATCACTTCAAAATCGAACTCTTGCAGCAACAACACCCATCAAATCAGCTGCGGCTTTGCATCTTTCTTCTCCATCAGATAGCGGAGAGCTACATGATCGGTGTACACTATTATTTTGGAACCCAGCAAATACACACGAAACTTCTCGAACGCATAGACAATGGCCAATAGTTCTTTTTCAGTTACTGTGTAATTCATCTGTGCCCCATTAAGTGTTTTGCTAGTATAGTAGATTAGGTGAAGAACTTTATTGTTTCATTGGCCCAGCATTACTCCAATAGCTACACCACTGGCGTCACACATAAGTTCAAAAGGAAGTGACCAATCAGGTGTGACAATAATGGGTGTCGTGGTGAGCTTTTCCTTCAGTTCCTCAAAAGCTTTGAGGCATTTCTCATTGAAGACGAACTTGGCATCCTTTCAAGGAGTTTACACATAGGATTTGCAATCTTTGAGAAATCCTTAATGAAACGCCTATAGAATCTGGCATGCCCCAAAAAACTACGAACACCTTTGACGGACGTGGGTGGAGGGATCTTAGAGAAGATTTCTATCTTAGCTTTGTCTACCTCTATGCCACGCCTTGAGATTTTATGTCCCAGAACAATACCTTCATCCACCATGAAGTGGCATTTTTCCCAATTTAGCACAAGGTTTGTCTCTTCACATCGCTTGAGCACTTGTTTGAGATTACTCAGGCAATGCTCAAAAGTCTCACCTACTACCAAAAAATCATCCATAAATACCTCAAGAAATTCCTCTACCATATCGGAGAAGATAGGCATCATGCATCTCTAGAAGGTAGCCAGAGCGTTGCATAGGTCGAATGGCATCCGGCTGAAAGCAAATGTTCCATATGGGCATGTGAATGTTGTCTTCTCCTGGTCCTCCAAAGCTATGTTGATCTGATTATAACCGGAGTATCAATCAAGGAAACAATAAAAGGACTTTCCCGCTAGCCGAGCAAGCATTTGATCAATAAAAGGCATAGGGAAATGGTCCTTGCATGTGGCTCTATTTAGTTTCCTATAGTCCATGCACACCCTCCATCCGGTTACTGTTCTTGTTGGGATAAGCTTGTTCTTCTCATTTTCGATCACAGTCATGCCTCCCTTATTCGGCACGTATTGCACCGGGCTCACCCGTGAACTATCAGCAATTGGGTAACCTACCCCAGCATCCAACCATTTGATTATTTCCTTCT
The DNA here is from genome assembly GCA_002018475.1 of Nicotiana obtusifolia. Classification (NCBI taxonomy): domain Eukaryota; kingdom Viridiplantae; phylum Streptophyta; class Magnoliopsida; order Solanales; family Solanaceae; genus Nicotiana; species Nicotiana obtusifolia. Next base: position 39,663 of record MCJB01029286.1, on the reverse strand, counting down.
TAACTACTTCCTGCATTGATGGGTTCAACCGTCATTGATGTTCCACACTCGGTTTGGTCCCACTTTCTAATTGAATTTTATGCTCACAAATTCCAACAGGGATCCCCCGAATGTCCTCAATTATCCAACCAATGGCTTGTCTATGCTCCTTCAAAACTTTCAGCAACTGTTCCACCTGCACATCATTCAACAAAGAAGAACCAATTACTGGTAAATTATTATTTAAGCCAAGAAATTTATACCTCAAGTGCGGAGGAAGTGGTTTGAGCTCTAGTTGCGGTGGCTCAATAATAGACGGCTTTGCAGGAGGTGTAGCTCTATTCTCCAAATCAAGGGAAAGCTTTGGTGGAGTATACAAGTAAGAACCACGCCCCTCCAATGCATTCACCGACTCCATAAAGCCATCCATATCATCACCATCGAAGTTTACCAATATAGCTGCCAATGCTTCACCTAGGCAGTGTTCTTCCATCTTCATCTCAACAACATCATCTACTTCATCAATAATTCCAATCACTGAAATGCTCTCGTACTCATTTGGTAGCTTCATACCCTTTCTAGCTTGGAATGTAACTTCTTCATTGTTCAATCGGAATTTAATTTCATTACGTTCCGAATCCATAAGGGCTCTTCCAGTGGCTAGAAATGGTCTCCCAATATAATAGTGATTTCCTTGTCCACAGCACAGTCAAGAATTACAAAATCAGCTGGTATATGAAATTTCTCAACTTTCACAATCACATCATCTACAATTCCAACTGGTCTCTTGATTGAACGGTCAGCCATTTGCAACCTCATGCTTGTTGGCCTTGGCATTCCTAATCCCGCTTGTTTGTAGATGGCAAGCGGCATTAGATTTATGCTGGCCCCATTGTCACAGAGTGCTTTTGCAAAATCACGCACCCCAATAGTGCATGAAATAGTAAATGCTCCCGGGTCCTCTTTCTTATGAATAGGATTTGTAGCAATGATAGAGCTAACCCGGTGAGTCATATTCACCACCTCATTCTTGGTGGTTCTCTTCTTTGTGATCAAATCTTTTAGATACTTGGCAAAATCGGGCATTTCTTGAAAAGCCTCCAAGAATGGTATGTTTACAGATAATTGCTTGAGAATATCATAGAACTTCTCGAACTTGCTGTCGTCTACTCTTCTTGCAAGTCTCTGGGGGAAAGGAGGAGGGGTTCTAGGAATCGGTGGAGGAATGTTTGATGTTTCTTCTGCCTTTTCCTTCATCCCTTCTCGGGTCTCATCTCGGATTTGCACAACCTCCGGTGTTTTCTCCACTTCAGCAACATTGGGCTCTTCAACCTCGACTCCTTTTTCAAGTTCTTCCAAATCAACTGCTTGCTCATTCTTTCCTTGCAGTATCTTCCCACTTCTGGTAGTGATGGCCATGATATGGGAAGTTGGGCCGCTCCCACTTCCCTTTGGATTTGCAATCGTATCACTAGGGAATGTTCCCTTCTGCTGTGGATGTTGCTCACGAGAAAGATCTCTCATTTGCAATTCCAGTTTTTGAATCGCCGCAGTGTGAGAGCCAACCAACTCAGTCATTTTCCTCATGGAATTATCATACTTTTCTTGGTTTTGTAGTATCCTTTCAAGTGTGCTCTCCAGTTTAGACTCACTAGAGGAACCTTTATTCGAGTACTGACCCTTTGGGGGAACATAAGGGTTGAACTTCGATTTGAAAAGTTGTTGTTGCTGTTCCAGTTTCCTTGGTTAGAACCACTTTGGTCGTTTCGCCATGGGTGGTGACCTTGCCCTTGCGGGTTTGGTCTCCATTGATTTTGAAAGCCTTGACCTTGGTACTGCTGCCTTTGGTACCCTCCTTGAGAGTTATTGACATAGTTTGCCTCCTCATAATCTTCATTTGGTACCGGCTGCACATTCTCAACCGCATTCACTTTTTTCTTCTGATTTTCAGTGAAAAGCTTTGTCAACACATTGACATTCGTAGCGAGTTCTGCAATTACTTGGTCTCGTTCATGATTTTCCTTGATCAAGTTGCTCAAGGATCGAGAGCCAATTGCAATTCCACCTGTGGATTCCTCAGAATGCCAAGCTTGGTTATGCTTTGCCATTTTATCCAATATTTGAGTCACCCTAGCGAAAGATTTGTCCATAAAAGATCCAGCAGCTGCATTCTTCGCTATTGATTGGTTCATAGGATCCAAACCCATGTAAAGTTTTTCCAACAGGAAAACCATGGTTTGGGGACCTCACCAAGTATAGTTTAAAGCAATCCCATGCTTCATGTAGTTGTTCGCCTGGTAGTTGCTTGAAGAAGAATATCTTATCCCTGAGCTCTGACTTCGTGCTCTGTGGAAACCATTTCGACAAGAAAGCTCGGACAAGTTCGGGCCATGAACGTATAGAATTTGGAGAAAGATTCTGGAGCCATTTCCTCGCATCCCCAGCTAGAGAATACTTAAAGCATCTCAACCTCAAGGCATCATCGGAGACATGATTCTGCTTATGCATCGCACATACACCCAAGAAATTTCTGAGGTGTTGTGTTGGATCATCATCAGTGGAATTTCTGAAAAATCCCTCCGCTTTCAGCATCAGAATTAATCCGTGTTCCACTTTGAAGAAAGCAGCACCAATAGCAGGAGGTACAATAGCATTTGTATCCTCAATATACTCCTCAATGTCTGCAAAAGGATTTCCTTCCTCCTCTACCTCCACATCATCTTCATGGTCTGACATATCTCCTTGTCAACACCAAACAAAACAAACAACGTGTAATAGAGTAGAATCAGACGTACAGTAAAGTATACACTAATTAGTAATTTCAGAACCGTATTCTCCGGCAACGGCGCCAAAATTTGATACGCTCAAATTACACATTAATAAACAGTGTAAGCGGCCGATGTCAAATATAATAACCCAACAAGGTTGGGGTCGAATCCCACAGGGAATAGGTGTGAAACGTTTACTTAATTAGTGTAATACTCAACTAAGTCGTAATTCTATCAAGTAATTGTAACAAAAGGGTGTATTGAATTTATGTTTAAATGAAGACTGATTGCAATATTGTGAATGTAAATAATATGATTTAAAGAAACCAAGGTTGTGTCCCCCTTAATGTAGTATAATGCTATTGATATTAATATTATGTATTTCCAACGGAAGACTTTCTTGATATGCAATTGATGCCTAATTTACTACCCAATATTTTCCAATAGTTGGATAATATGTCCTCTTTATGATTTTCCCAAATACAAAAGAGTTGTGATTAAGAACAATCAATTAATGCCAAATTAAAATCCACTTATTCCTAAGCGATTTTATTAAACAAGGTTTAAAGCCTTGAGTCTTTGTTATTTACTTCTACCAAATTCTACCCCACTTTCCCAAGCAAAGGTCGAATTAAATGGCGTTTGTTAATGTTTGCAACCACCAACAATTGTTTGAAGAATAAGAAGTAAATAAATACCAATCATCCGTTAAAACTATATTCAATATCAAAATCCCAATAACATCATACCCATCTAGGGTTCACAACCTTAGCGTTTGGAATTAGTTACTCATGCTAAAAAATGAATGTGAAAGAATAGTAATTGTCATAATCTTACAAAGTAGAAGGTAATTGATCCAAAAAGCTTCCAATAATTAAAAATAGTTTAAGCCTCGTACTTTTTGCTCTCAATTTTGACAAGAGTCCCCAGAAAATCCTATTAAACCTATTTATAGAGGCCCAAAAACCGATGCAAAGTTTGGACTGATTTGCCCCTGATGTCAATAATGCGGACCGCATTTCTATCGCATAACAAAAATGTGGTCCGCAAATATTACATGTCCATCGCATATTCAACCCAATGATTTTGCCTTCATCGCATTCTGGATTCGCGGTCCGCATTGAAAAAATGCGGACACCTTCTGCATCGCAAATCCCACAACCTGTAAACTGCATACTTGATTTGCGGTTAGGTTTGTGGTGCGCATATCGATTATGCGATCGAAGATGCGATCGCATTCTTTACTCGGAATTTCACCCAAAACTCTGCTTGCGTTTGCGATTCCCAAGTGCGTGTTTGCGGTCCGCATTTTAGTTATGCGGTCGCATATGCGACCGCATTCTTAACATGAAAATGTGCCCAGAGTTCTGTCCTGGTTTGCGATGTTGTTGTGAGATATGCGGTTCGCATGTGATGTTTGCGACCGTATATTCACCTCTACAATGCTGTTCAATGTTTTTCTTGTCTTCAATTGGCTTTTTGAGCTCTTTTCCGTGCTTTTAGGTCCTTACACTTGATGTACTGCAAAATACACTAAAATTACATAAGTATCGATGGAATTTGCACGTAAAACAAGTTAAAATCTAAGCAAGTAGTATCAAAATGTGCCGAAATTTCCCTGCACATCAACAGTTCTCTAAGATCTACTTGAGATCTGTATATCAACAGCTGAAGATTCGTGCTTCGGATGTTCCAAAGACGGCTTTCCGGACTTGATATGGCTACTATGAGTTTCTAGTGATGTCCTTCGGCTTTACCAATGCCCCAGCGGTGTTAATGGATTTGATGAACTGAGTGTTCAGGCCATATCTTGACTCATGTGTCATTGTGTTTATTGATGACATATTGATCTACTCGCGTAGTATGGAGGAGCATGAGCAGCATTTCAGAGTTACACTTCAGACCTTGTGGGAACAAAAGCTAGATCCTAAGTCCTCCAAGTGCGAGTTCTGGTTAGATTCTGTGGCATTCTTGGGGCATGTTATATCAGGTGAAGGTATTAAGGTAGATCCCAAGATAATCGAGGCAGTCTAGAGTTGGCCTCGTCCTACCATAACTACTGAGATCAGGAGTTTCTTGGTGTTAGGAGGTTATTATTATCGGTTTGCGAAGGTATTCTCATCTATTACAGCACCTTTGACTAAAATTGACCAAGAAGGTTTCTCCATTTTGATGGTCCGATGATTGTGAGGCGAGCTTTCAAAAGCTCAAGACTGCATTGACTATAACACCGGTGTTAGTGTTGCCCTTCGGTTCAGGGATGTATACTATATATTGCGACGCTTCACGCATTGGCCTGGGTTGTGTATTGATGCAGGAGGGGCGAATTATTGTATATGCTTCACGTGAGCTGAAGCGCCACGAGAAGAATTAACCCGTACATGATTTAGAGTTGGCCGCGATAGTTCATGCTTTCAAGATCTGGAGGCATTATCTTTATGGGGTGTCCTGTGAGGTTTAAGACGATCATCGTAGCTTGCAACATTTGTTTAAGCAGAGGGATCTTAATTTGAGGCAGTGCAGGTGGCTTGAGTTACTGAAGGAATATGATATTACCATCACTTACCATCCGAGCATGGAAAATGTGGTTGCGGATGCCTCGAGCAGAAAGGCCGAGAGTATGGGTAGTTTGGCATTCATTTCTGCAAAGGAGAGGCCATTAGATTTGGACATTCAGTCCTTGGTTAACAGACTTGCGAGGTTGGATATTTCAGAGCCTTAGTCGAGTTTTTGCATGTGTTGTGGCTCAGTCTTCATTATTTGAGCGGATAAAGCCTCGTCAGACGATGATCCACACTTGTTGTTTCTTAGAGAGACGATAATATGGGCTGGTGCCAAGGAGGTTACTATCGGCGAGGATGGTGTTTTGCGACTCTAGGGTGGCCTTTGTGTTCCTAATGTTGATGGCTTGAGGGAGAAGATTCTAGAGGAGGCACATAGTTCTCGGTATTCTATTCATCCAGGTGCTATGAAGATGTATCGCGACCTAAGGCATCATCACTAGTGGCGGCAGATAAAGAAGGACATAGTTGAGTATGTAACAATATGTCTAAATTGTCAGTAGGTTAAGTATGAGCACCAGAAGCCAGGTGGCCTACTTCATCAGATGATTTTATTAGAGTGGAAATGGGAGCACATCAATATGGACTTTGTAGCTGAGTTGCCGCGGATGTTGAGGAAGTTTGATGCTGCTAAGGTCTTTGTCCACAGGCTAACCAATTCGGAACACTTTATTCCGGTTGCGACTAGGTACTCTTCAGAGAGATTGGCCCAGATTTACATTTAGGAGATTGTCCGATTGCATGGTGTGCTAGTTTCCGTCATATTAGATAGAAGCCTTCAGTTTACTTCGCACTTCTAGAGAGAAGAAAAAAGCGAGTTAGGCACCCGGGTAGAGCTCAGCACAGCCTTTCATTCCCAGACCAATGGACAGTCGGAGCGGATAGTTCAGATTCTGGAGGATATGCTCAGAGCATGTGTGATTGACTTCGGAGGGCAGTGGGATTGATTCTTTCCTTTGGCCGAGTTTTCTTATAACAATAATTATCATTCCAACATCGAGATTGCTCCATTTGAGGCTTTATATGGTTGGCGATGTTATTCCGCCATAGGATGGTTTGAGCCCGGCGAGGCTAGGTTATATGTCACTGATTTAGTGAAGGAGGCCTTGGAGAAGGTAAAGTTGATTCAGGAGAAACTTCGCACAGAGCAGTCAGAAGAGTTACGCGGATCAGAAGGCGCGTGATTTATCATTTATGGTGGGCGAGAAGGTTTTCTTGAAAGTCTCGTCGATTAAGGGTATCATGAGGTTCGGGAAGAAGGGCAAGCTAAGTCCGAGTTTTATTGGTTCATTTGAGGTGTTGAGGAGAGTTGGGGAGGTTGCTTATGAGCTTGCTTTGCCTCCCAGTCTATCAGGAGTTCATCTGGTCTTCCATGTGTCTATGCTCCAGAAGTACCATGCCGACAGATGGCATGTGTTAGATTACAGCATGAGTCAGCTATCTGAGAGCTTGGTCTATGAGGGGGAGCCTTAGCCATTGTTGACAGGCAAGTTCTCCAGTTGAGGTCTAAGAAGATTTATGTTGTAAAGGTCCGTTGGAGGGGTCACCCAGTCGAGGAAGCGACTTGGGAGGTTAAGGAGGACATGAGGAGCAGATATCCACACTTATTCAGCGTTCCAGGTCTGATTTTAGATTCGTACGAGGATGAACGTTTATTTAAGAGGTGGAGAATATAATGACATGACCAGTCGTTTTGCTTTCTAGGTCCCCCTTCCCCTAATTAAGACTCTCTGTATGTGTTTTTACTGTTTTATGACTTTCGGGGGATGGTTGGTTTAGGTTTGGAAGGGTTCAAGTTGGATTCGGAACACTAAGTTCCTTTATAGTGGCCTAAGATGGCCAAGTTTGACTTGAGTCAACATTTTGAGTAAACGACCTCGGAACCATGATTTGATGGTTCCAATAGGTTTGTATGATGATCTTGGACTTGGGCGTGTGTTCAGATCGAGATTCAGGTAATCCGAGAGCGTTTCAGCGTTTAATGTTGGAAGTTGGTTCATTGAAGGTTTTCTAGTTCTTTAAATTTGGTTTGGAGTAGACTTTGGTGTTATCGAGGTCCTTTTGGGATTCCGAGCCTGTGAATAGTTCCGTTTGGTGATTTATGACTTGTACACAAAATTAGGCGTCATTTCGAGTGGTCTAAGTATGATTCGGCGCATTCGAAGCTAGTTGAGAAGTTTGAAGTTCATAAGTTGATTTAATTTGGTTTTGGGGTGTAATTCTTAGTTTCGTTGTCATTTTACGTGTTCCAAGGTTCGAGCAGGTCCGTATTATATTTATGAACTTGTTGGTGCAGTTGGACGGGGTCCTCGGTGGCTCACGTGTGTTTCTAACTGCCCGGAGCTAAGTCCAAAACTATTGCATTGCTGGTTCTTGTTTCCTTCTTTGCGAATGCGGAGGTTCTCTCGCGTTCGCGATGAAGGATTTGGGCAGTGGGATGATTTGTTCTTTGCATTCGCGATTAGGTGTTTGTGTTCGCGAGAGGTCTTCGGGCTACGCGTTTGCGAAGGCCCTCTCGCATTCGCGTAGAAGCAAGGGACTTAGGAGGAGGTCAACACCGATTACCCTTCGCATTCACGAAGGTGCAGTCACGTTCGCGATGCTCAGGCGGGCCAAGCCTTAACGGTTGTGAGACTTCCCTCACGTTCGTGATGAAGGTTTCCTAGGCTTGGGGCGCTTGGCCTTCGTGATCGTGAAGAAGGAAAATCTGTGCATTGACTTTATTAAAATCTGGACTTAGGCTATTTTCTCTCATTTTCATTTCCCTTGGCCGAATTTGGAGCTTCTTGGAGAGGGGTTTTCACCTAGCTATTGAAGATAAGTGATTTTTACACAACGTAAGTTAAATATATAGATTATGGGTAGATTTTAACATGTGAAATGTGAAAAATTTAGGAGTATGTTGAAAAACCTAAGTTTTGATAAAAATGGATTAGACCACGAAAATGGTTATGGAATTGAGTAGAAATAATATATTTGCGTTCGTAAGGTAATGGGTAACAATTATTTACAAAAATTTTCAAATTTTGGTCATGTGGGCCCGAGAGTGAATTTTAGGAACCTTCTAAATGGGGTTGGGTAATTACTCTAATAGTTTAATTATGTACTTTTGAGCATATAGTGATTAGTTTGTACAACATTTGGCTAGTTTCGGATTGTGTGGGATTGACTTCAGGCTTTTAGTGTGATTTTTGGACTGGGAAGTGGACTTGAAAACGTGGTTAAGTCTCTTGCCTAACCTTGTAAGAGGGAATTAACCCCATTCATTTTTAAATTATTATTTGCTACTAATTGTGGGTGCTACATACGCACGAAGTGACTAGAGTGCGTCCCTAGCTAAAATTCATGTTATGTCCAAGTAGACATAGGCCTTTATTATGCAAGTACTTGCACTATTTGAACTTAACTTGCTAGTTTAATTGCTTGTAATAATTAGTAATAATTTGGTTAATGATTTTGTTGAAAGGAGCTTAATTACTTAGAGATTTGGCGGAATATTTAATTATTGATGGATTTATATTCTTTTATAGGCTGACCTTGGAGTTGTAAACACATAATTCGTAGTCCGAAGAGTTTTCCTATTCTTGTGGATCTGGCCGAACGCCTCCGCAAATTTAATATATATATATATATTATGTGATGCATCCAAGGATCAAACAGTACGACCTCGGTAATGTATGTACTGTTATGGATCGGGTCGTACGACCTCGGCATAACTCATGCGTGTTGTCGCTAGGAGTCCGAATATACTTGATATACCCTTCATGACTTGAGATTTTGTAAATACATGTTGGCCTTTACTTGTTGAGCTTTTCATGTGATATTTGGAGACTTTTCATTTGTTATTTTGTTAAAGAACCATTTAAATTATTGCCTCTTATTCCATTATTACTGTTGTATTTCATGCCTATTTATAATTCTTGCATATTATGTATATTAACCACTAGTAAGTGTCGATGTCGATGCCTCGTCACTACTTCTTCGAGGTTAGACTAGATACTTACTGGGTACACGTTGTTTATGTACTCACACTACACATCTGCACATATTGTGAAGGTTCTGAGGCAGGTACATCTGGAGTTCGTCCAGGTGCGCATCCACATTACCCGGAGGCCTAATGATGAGTTGCCTCTCATGCTCTATTCTGCAGCATACGGGGCCTTCTCTTGTTAAGTTTTATTATTTCTGTCTACTCTGCTTCAGACAGTAGTTTTAGAGAGTTTTGTATATTCTACTAGATGCTCGTGCACTTGTGATACCGGGTTTTGGAAAATTCTAGTAGATACTCATGGTTTTTGATTATTAAATTCACTACTTTACTCTATGTTTAGTTTATGATTTGCATTACTATGATCACTTACTATTTGTTCTTTATTAACTAAAAATCAATGACTCTTAAAATATTAAAATGAGCAATTAAATGGATAGTTCACCGTTGGCTTGCCTAGCGGCGACGTTGGGCGCCATCGCGACCTATAGTGGAATTTGGGCCATGACATGTTCCTTTTACACATTTGCATACAATCTCACTTATATTTGTTCCCAATGGATTTTCTACATCCTAAGATTGCACTCCATATTTACAAATGATTTCATTACACTTCTCTCTTTTGGATTTCCTGATCTTGACATTCCGTTCCATCATAAGATTCTACACAAATTTGTAAGCGCAAAACAGTTAATATTTGTTGCTATTGAATTTAAATTTACAATGACGACCATATCAAAAACTCTATCTAACCTTTCCCAATTCCGATGCCCATATCAGTTTCATCTTCCAGATGTGATCTTCATTATCGTCATATTGATCATCAACTGCATCTTTGCTAATTAATAGAACACTAGGTTCTCTCTTTTTGTTCCTTTCATGTGGTTTCTCAAGAAACTTCAATAATGTATCAACCTTCGACTCTAGGTTTGTCTTTAAAGCATGTGAGATAGTATTTAAAATAAAAATCAGTAATGCTAGCTGCTTATAAGTTAAGGACAGTTAGTTCTGAACTTAAAGTTAGATGCTCAAAAATGGAGAACATTTAGTCCTGAACCTTATGTTACAAGCTCAAAAATTTAGGACACTTAGTCCTTAATTTCAAATTAGAAGCTCAAGTCAGGACAGGTAGTCCTGAATTTAAATTTAGAAGCTCAAAAATTCAGGACACTTAGTCCTGAATTTCAAATTAAAAGCTCAAAAATTCAGGACAAGTAGTCCTGAATTTAAAGTTAGCTCAAAAATTCTGGACATGTTACCTTGATGTCATTTTGAATCCTTTTTTCTGATAGTTATTTTTTGATGAATTCTAATGCTTTCTGCCTGCAAATCCCTTTTCAACTTCGCCGATAACTCTGAATCAAAAACCATAAAAACAAAAAAGTCTCTTAAGCAAAAAAAGGAAAATAAAAAACTAATCATATTCAAAGACAGAAAAATTATATTAGCAATTTCGCTAAGCAAGCCTTCATTAAATTGTGTTGAAGGCATTGAACTTTGATTTCGAGATAATTGTGCATGCACACTAGTGGGCTCCGCAACTTCTTCAGAATAAACAAGTGGTACCATCTCGAGTATCTCACACACCTATTTTATAAGAAAAATAGTAAGTACTTAGAATAAAAACACCCAGACAAAAAGCTAGTCATTTGTGACGACCCAAAATACACTAGTCGTGATTGCACCTAACCCAACCCTCTTGGTTAGCCAATTAACAGTATACACAATTCTAATTAAACAAAAGTAATCAACAAATGATATATTTGGATTCCATGCAATACCCCAAGGACTGGTAACATAAGTCATGAGCTTCTAAGTCTTAGAATTTATAAAAGTTGGTATGAAATAAATACATCATCTGTTCGAACTCTACATAAACAGATTAACAAAATCTAAAGCTACCAAGGACAAGTGGCAGCTATAGCCGGAACGGAGGTACATCTTCAATGCTAGCTCCCACCTTACACAGCAACTCCAGCTCTAAAATATGCATGCAAGGTACAGAAGTGTAATATGAGTACAACCGACTCCATGTACCCAATAAATATCTTGTCTAACCTCGGTGAAGTAGTGACGGTACTTTTTAGTTAAAAAATACTTACTGATATAACTTGTGTAGTAGACTAGCAATAGAACAATACTAGAACATAATAGAAAAGAGTACAAGAAACAAATATGTTAAGCAGTAAATGATTACTAGAAGAAATCACGGTTAATATTCTTCAATATCACGACCAATCCTTACCTTAACACGATAACCAACAAACCACAGTAATAAATTCATAACTTTCATAGTATGAGAAATAGACTCGAGATATCAATCAAATGGCACGGCAACACACTTCGTGGATTTATCTCATCTTCACAAAAGATATGAATGTAAGTCAAATCTATTGGCACGAAAACACCCTTGTCATTCCATTGTAGGCCGTGATGGTGCCCAACGTCGCCGCTAGGCAAGCCAACAGTGAACTATTCATTTAATTGCTCGTTAATATTTTTAAAGTCTTTGATTTTTATTTAATACAGAAACAAATAGCAAGTAATCATCGAAATATAAAGCATGAACTAAACATGAGATTAAGATAGTGAAGTTAAATAATCAAAACCATGAGTATATACTAGAATTTCCCAAGACCCGGTGTCACAAGTGCATGGTGTAACGACCTGACCGGTAGTTTTGAGATCTAGCACATTGTTTGGTAGTTTGAGGCTTTGAGTAGCTTCACTTCAGGTACTATGACTTGTATGTATGGTCGAAATTGAATTTCGGGAAGTTCAGGAATGATTTTGGAAAGAAAATTCTAATTTTGAAAGCTTTAAGTTAGAAGAATTGACTAAGGTTTGACTTTTGAGTGAACGACCTCGGAATTGGGATTTAAAGGTTCAAACAGGCTCGTATGATGATTTTCATCTTAGATGTTGATTTGGAGTCCGTAGGTTATTTCGGCATCAATTGGCGAAAATTGAAAAGTGGATAATTTTTGGGAAGTTTGACCGTGAGTGGGCTTTTTGATATCGGGGTCGGATTCCAATTTTGGAAGTTGGAATGGGTCCGTAATGTCAATTAGGACTTTTGTGCAAAATTTAAGGTCAGTCGGACTTGATTTGATAGGTTTCGGCGTCGGATGTAGGAGTATGAAGTTATAAAGTTCATTGAGCTTGAATTGGGGTGCGATTCGTGGTTTTAGCATTGTTTGATGTGATTTAAGGCTCGAATAATTTCGTATGATGTTTTAGGACTGGCTGTTATATTTGGTCGAGGGCCTAGGGGCCTCGGATGAATTTTGGATGGTTAACGGATTGAATTTGGCCTGATGAAAATGCTGGTGGCAGCATATCTGGTGTAACCGCACCTGCAAGGTTTTGGCCGCTAATGCGGAGCCACAGAAGCAGCATTGTGGCCGCAAAAGCGACATTTGGACTAAGCTGGGTGGCCACAGATGCGAGTGTATTTCTGCATCTACGAGCCCGAAGATGCGAAGGGAACTCCGTAGAAGCGAAAACGTGAGGGACAGCTGGGTCGCAGAAGCGGAGGGGTGTCCGCACATGTGGGAGCGCAGAAGCGCACGGTGGACCACAGAAGCGGTGGCATAGAAGCATAAAATGGTCCGCAGAAGTGAATTTCGCCTGGCTTGGAGGGAACCACACATGCGATGAATTTTCCATAGGTGCGGCTGGTGTTCTGTAGGTGTGGAAGGTCGGCTAGGCAGATTATTTATAAAACGAGACTTGGCCCATTTTCTTCCATTTTCACTTTGTTGGGGCGATTTTGGAGAGCTTCAAGAGGAGGTTTTTCATCAAGCAATACAAGGTAAGTGACTCCCACCAATTACAAGTTAAATATATAGTTTGTATATGGATTTAAACATGAAAATTAGTAAAAATTGTGGGGGTTTTGGTAAATACCTAGAATTTAGTATTTTTAAAATTTGAACATGAAATTGGACATGGAATTTGGAATAAGTTATATATTTTAGTTCGTGGTGTTGTGGGTAAAGTTTACCTTCGAGAATTATCGGAATCCGGGCACGTGGGCCCGAGGGTTGATTTTCTAGGCTTTTCAAATGGAGTTGAGAATTGTTTGAATTGATTAATTATGGGTATTAGAGTATATTTTGATTGGGTTGCACATTATTTGACTAGTTTTGGATCGACGGGCATCGATTTGAGGAATTAGGGAAGCTTTGGAGCCGGTTCTAGAACTTCGGAGCGAGGTAAGTCTCCTGTCTAACCTTGTGAGGGGGAAACTACCCCCTAGGTGATATTTATTGTTATGTGCAACTAGTTGTGGGTGCTACGTACACACAAGGAGACGAGAGTCCATACGTAGCTAAAGCATGTTTATGTCCGGGTAGACTTAGGATCGTATCATGAAATGTTTGAATTACTTGAACTCATTTTGTTGGCTTAATTAATTGAATTTATAATTGAAATTGATTTAGAAGTAAATATATGACACTAGGCCGAGCTTTCACACATTGAGCTGTGGGTGAGTTATTTGAGAAATGTAAAGATTAAATTCATTTTGTGCTGTATGGTAAACACATGCCTCGTAATTTGGTAACTTCCTTCCTTTTTCTTGTGGAGCGGGCCGAACACGTCGGCAGTATATAGATGCATCTATGGTTTGTGCCACTCAACCCTTGGTAGTGTACACATTATTTTGGATCGGGCCGAACAACCTCAGCAGAATCGTGCGTTATCTCACTAGTAGTCCGAATATTCACGAGCTAAACTTTCCACTGATGACCGGCCTTTTATGGTATTTCTTATTTATTTGGTATTGACACTTGGCATGTTCTGAGATATTAAGGACGAATACAAGATTTAGAGAATTTATGCTTTAAATGGAATAAATTAGAAAAATTATGAGATTTCAGATTTACTTCACTATAGTTGTAATCTTCATATCTGTTATGAATTATCATATTAATTATTTGGACCTCTAGTAAGTGTCTATGTCGACCCCTCGTCACTACTTCTCCGGAGTTAGGCTAGATACTTACTAGGTACGCGTTAATTTACGTACTCACGCTGCACTTCTGCACTAAATGTGCAGGATCTGACAGGTTCATTGATGATCACTTTGGCGCGTAGGCGCACCAGTTGAGGAGACTTTATGTGAGCTGCATTCCAGGACACACATCCCAGTGCACCGAGTCCCCATTGTATTACTTATCTTATTTTGTCTCATTACAGTCGGGACAGATATTTTATTATTATTATATTCCTTAGAAAATACTCATGCACTTGTGACACCGGGTTTTGAGGGTTCCTATGGGTTGTTCACTATTGTAGTTCATGTAAATTATACTTCACACTATTCATTAATGAAAATTATGATTTTAAGGCAAATGAGTAATTAAATTGACTAATCACTGTTGGCTTGCCTGACGGTGCTGTTAGGCGCCATCATGACCACTAGTAATTTTGGGTCGTGACAATGAGCATCTAGTAGAATATACAAAATTTCCTTAAATTACTGTCTGAAACAGAATAGATAGATATAGTAAATATAACAATAGGAGGCTCCGGGTGCTGCGGAATGAAGCAAGAGAAGCAGCTCACAACTAGGCCTCCGGGTAGTGCGGGTGCACGACGAACACCAAATGTACCTTCCTCAGAACTTGCACAATATGTGCAGAAGTGTAGCCTGAGTACGTAAACAATTTGTACCCAGTAAGTATCTAGTCTAACCTCGAAGAAGTAGTGACGAAGCTCGATTTAACACAATCTTTAACCAAATTTTACTTATTAATACAAGCATTTAAACTAGCAAGTTGAGTTCAAATAGTGCAAGTAATTGCATAATAACGGCTTATGTCTATCCAAACTAAACATAAAATCTAGCTACGCATAGACTCTCTTCACTTCGTGTGTACGTAGCATTCATAATTAGTAGCAAATAATAATTAAAACACCTATGGGGTTAATTCCCTCTTACAAGGTTAGGCAAGAAACTTACCTCGATTTCAAGCCCACTTCCCGGTCCTCAATCCGCACTAAAGCCTCAAATTGATGTCACGCAATACGAAACTAGCCAAATGTTTTACAACTAATCGATATGTGCTCCCAAGTTCATAATTTAACTATTAGAGTGACTACCCAACCCTATTTGGAAGGTTCCTAAAATTCACCCCGAGCCCACGTTTTCAAATTCCGGAAATTTTGGTAAATAATTGTTACCCATAACCTCAAGAACACAAATATATCATTTCTACCCAATTCCATAATCATTTTCGTGGTCTAATCTCATTTAATCAAAAACCTAGGTTTTTCAACAAGCTCCTAAAATTTTTACATTTTACATGTTAAAATCTACCCATAATCTATGTATTAAACTCACATTGGGTAGGAATTACTTACCTTAAATAGCTAAAACTCCTCTCCAATAAGCTCCAAAATCGGCCAAGGGAAATGAAAATGAGAGAAAATGGCCTAAGTCCCATTTTAATAAAGTCACTGCCCAGATTTAATCTTCTTCGTGATCGCGATAATAGCCTCGCGATTGCGAAGCAAATCAGCCAAGGGCTTAAATTTTCCCATCGTGAATGTGATCCAAGCCTCGCGAATGTGAAGGCTTGCCTGGCCTGCCCTATTCGAACGTGAGGGCTTCTTCGAGAACGTGAAGACTAACAACATGCCACCTCTCCCCCCAGGTCGCCTTACCCTTCGCAAATGCGAACCATCTCACTTAAACGCAAAGGCCATTGGCCCAGAGCTTCACGATCGTGATCTCCTTTATGAGAACGCGAAGAACAAATTTCCCCAGCCCAATTACCTTCATAGCGAACGTGAGGCCTTCTCTGCGTTCGCAAATAAGGAAACCAGAACAGCAGATAGCAGATTTAGTGAACTCCAACTCTGGGTAGTCCAAAACTCACTCGAGCCACCCGGGACACTGTCTAACTTCACCAACAAGTCAATAAACATAATACGGACCTATTCGAACCCTCAATCGAAACTAAGAATCGCACCCCAAAACCAAATTGATCAACTCATGAACTTCAAACTTTTTCAACTAACTCTGAACGCGTCAAATCATACTTAGACTACTCCGATTGATACCAAATTTTGTGTACAGGTCATAAATTACCATATGAAACTATTCCAAGGCTCGAAATCCAAAATAGACCTCGATAACACCAAAGTCTACTCCAAACTAAATTTACAGAACTAGAAAATCATAAATGAACCAACTTTCAACATTAAGCGCCGAAAACGCTCCAGGCTCACCCTAAACCCAATCCGAACACATGCCCAAGTCCCAAAATCGTCATTCGTACCTATTGGAACCATCAAATCTTGGTTCCAAGGTCATTTACTCAAAGTGTTGACTCAAGTCAAACTTGGCCATCTTAGGCCACTGTTGAGGAATTAAGAGTTCCGATTTTAACCCAAACCCTTCCAACCCAAACCAACCATCCCCGAAAGTCATAAAACCATAAAAGCACATATGGGGAGTCTTAATTAAGGGAATGGGGATGTAGAAAGTAAAACGACCAGTCAGATCGTTATATTCTCCACCTTTTAAACAAATGTTTGTCCTCAAATGGGTCTAGAACCATACCTGGAGTGCTGAATAGTGTGGCTATCTGCTCCTCATGTCCTCCTCGGCCTCCCAGGTCGCTTCCTTGATTGGTTGACCCCTCCAGTTGGACCTTTACCGCAGAAATCTTCTTAGACCTCAACTAGAAAACCTGCCTATCAACAATGGCAATAGGATCCTCCTCATAGCCCAAGCTCTCATCTGGCTGAATCGTGTTGTAATTTAATCCATGAAATATGTTGGCTTGGTACTTCCGGAGCATAGACACATGAAAGACCAGATGAACTCCCGATAGATTGGGAGACAAAGCAAGCTCATAAGCAACCTCCCCAACTCGCCTCAACACCTCAAATAGGCCAATAAACCTTGGGCACAGCATGCCTTTCTTCCCAAACCTAATAATACCCTTCATCGGTGAGACTTTCAAGACAACCTTCTCGTCCGTCGTAAATGATAAATCACGTGCCTTTTGATCCGCGTAACTCTTCTGTCTGGACTGTGCTGTGCGAAATCGCTCCTGAATCAACTTTACCTTCTCTAACGCATCCTTCACTAAATTAGTGCCATATAACCTAGCCTTGTCAGGCTCAAACCATCCGATGGGCAAACGACATCGCGAACTATATAAAACCTCAAATATAGCAATCACAATGTTGGACTGATAATTGTTGTTATAAGAACACTCGGCCAAAGGCAAGAATCGATCCTGTTACCCTCTAAAGTGAATCACACACGCTCTGAGCATATCCTCTAGGATCTGAACTGTCCGCTCTGACTGCCCGTCGGTCTGCGGGCGAAAGGTTGTATTGAGCTCTACCCGTGTACCCAACTCGCTCAACACTACTCTCCAGAAATGCGAAATGAAATAAGGGCCTCTATTTGATGTGATAGAAATAGGCACACCATGCAACCGGACAATCTCCTGATTGTAAATCTAGACCAATCTCTCTAAAGAGCACGTATTCACAACCGGAATAAAGTGTGCCGACTTGGTCAGCCTTTCGACAATAACCCAAACGACATCAAACTTCCTCAACGTACGCAACCCAACTACAAAGTCCTTAGTGATCCGCTCCCATTTCCCTCTGATATAACCATCAGCTGGAGTAGGCTACCTAGCCTCTGGTGCTCGCACTTAACCTGCTGGCAATTTAGACACTTCGCTACATACTCCACCATGTCCTTCTTCATCCTCCGCCACCAATAATGTTGCCTCAGGTCGCAATACATTTTCGTAGCACCTGGATGAATAGAATATCGAGAGTTGTGTGCCTCCTCTAAAATCTTCTGCCTGAAGCCATCAATATTAGGGACACACAGGCAACCCTGGAGTCGCAGAACACGATCCTCACCGATAGTAACTTGCTTTGCACCACCCCATAGTACCGTCTCTCTAAGAACCAGCAAGTTTGGATCATTGTACTGAAGAGCCTTGATCTGCTTAAATAATGAAGACTGAGCCAAAACACATGCAAGAGCTCGACTGGGCTCTGAAATATCTAAACTCACAAGTCTGTTAGCTAAGAACTGAATGTCCAAAGCCAACGGCCTCTCCTCTGCTGAAATAAATGCAAAACTACCCATACTCTCAGCCTTTCTAGTCAAGGAATCCGCAACCACATTCACCTTGCCCGGATGGTAAAGGATGGTAATATCATAATCCTTCAGTAACTCAAGACTCCTACGCTGCCTCAAATTAAGATCCCTCTGCTAAAACAAATGCTGCGGCTACGATAATCGGTGTAAACCTCACAGGACACCCAATAAAGATAATGCCTCCAGATCTTGAAAGCATGAACTATCGTGGCCAGCTCCAAATCTTGTAGGTGTTATTCTTTTCGTGGGGCTTCAGCTAACGTGAAGCATATGCAATAACTTGCCCTCCTACATCAATACACAACCCAGGCCAATGCATGAAGCGTCGCAATACATGTATACTTCCCTGAAACGAAAGGCAACACCAACACCGGTGTTGTAGTCAATGCGATCTTGAGCTTCTAACAGCTCGCCTCGCAATCATCGGACCATCGGAATAGAGCACCTTTCTGGGTCAATCTAGTCAAAAGTGCTGCAATAGGTGAGAAGCGCTCCACAAACCGACGATAATAACCTACTAACCTTAAGAAACTCCTGATCTCGGTCGCTGTGGTAGGACGAGGCCAACTCCAGACTGCCTCGATCATCCTGGGATCTACATTAATGCCCTCACCTGACACAACATGCCCTAAGAATGCCATAGAATCTAACTAGAACTCGCACTTGGAGAAGTTAGCATATAGCTTTTATTCCCGCAAGGTCTGAAGCACAACTCTCAAATGTTGCTCATGCTCCTCCATACTACGCAAGTAGATAAATATGTCATCAATGAACACAGTGACAAATGAATCAAGATATGGCCTGAACACCCGGTTCATCAAATCCATCGGCTTGAACACCGATGGCGTTGGTCAAGCCGAAGGACATCACGAGAAACTCATAGTGGTCATATCTAGTCCGGAAAGTCCTCTTTGGAACATCCAAAGCATGAATCTTCAACTGATGATACCCAGATCTCAAGTCGATCTTAGAGAACACCCTGGCACCCTGCAACTGGTCAAAAAAATCATCAATACGTGGCAACGGGTACTTGTTCTTATGGGTAACTTTATTCTACTGGTGGTAATAAATTCACATCCGCGCCATCCTTCTTCTTCACAAACAATATCGGTGCACCCTAAGACGACACACTCGGCCTGACGAACCCCTTCGTTAGCAACTCCTTATGTTGTTCCTTCAACTCTTTTAACTCTTTTGGAGCCATGCGGTATAGTGGAAAAGAGATAGGCTGGGTACCTGGCGCCAAATCAATACTAAAATTGATATCACGATCTGGTGGCATGCTTGGTAGATCAGAAGGAAACACCTCAAAGAACTCCCACGCCACGGACACTGAATCAATTTTGGGAGTCTTTGCAGCAGTATCACAAACATAAGCTAGATAAGCCAAACAACCCTTCGCGACCATGTGTCGAGCCTTCAAGAATGATATAACCTGACTAGATGCATTGATAGATGAACCCCTCCACTCCAATCTAGGCAACTCTGGCATCGCCAAAGTGGCAATCCTGGCATGGCAATCAAGAACGACATAATACAAAGACAACAGTCCATGCCCAAGATGACCTCAAAGTCGGTCATGTCGAGTAACAGAAGATCCGTTCTGGTCTCATAACCAAAGAAAGTCACAATACAGGACCGGTAAACCCGATCCACAACAACATAATCGCCCACTAGCATGGACACATATATAGGAGCACCCAAGGACTCACGAGAGACATCCAGATAATGAGCAAATAGAGATGAAACATATGAATACGTAAACCCTAGATCAAACAGTACTGAAGCATCCCTACCTCAGACAGAAATAATATATGTGATCATGACATCTGAATGCTACTACATTTGGTCTGACTAGAAAAGCATAGAACCTAGCTGGAGCGCCACCTGACTGGCCTCCACCTCTAGGGCGATCTCTACCACCTGTCCTCTTCCTCTAGCAGGCCGGACGGCCAGTGCAGCAGCTGGTGCGGTAATCATGCGCTGATGGCCCTGCTGCACTGCCTTGCCCAAAAACCTGGGATAAGATCTCTTCATGTGACCAAGCTCCCTGTACTCATAGCAACCTCTCGATGCGGAAGATGACAGACCCTGAGTTTGACCTTGGGGACCTGAATACTCGCTAGGAAAACCCTAAATAGCCAGTGGACGATATAAGCTCTCTAAGATGATGCTGAAATAGGGCCGCACTGGTACACCAATAGAAGGCACTGGTGTTGAATAAGTGGGCCCGCTGGATTGACCCCTCACTTATTGACCTCCGCCCCCAAATGAGACGCCGCTGAATGCTCCAAAATGCCAAGACCTCTTCTCCCCCGTCATATACAATCACCCCTGGTTGCGGATACCCTCAATCCACCGAGCTATCTCCACAACCTGCTTGTAAGGAGTCCTCATCTCCACCTCTTAGGCCATGGTAATCTCAATGCCATAATGCAAGCCCGCAATAAACCTTTGCACTCTCTGCATCTGTGGGGAGTATCATAAGTGCATGGAGAGACAACTCAGAGAACCTCACCTCATAATCGGTCACAGACATCTGACCTTGCTAGAGCCGCTCGAACTGACCCCACATCTCTTCCCTCTGATAGGGTGGAATATATCTCTCTAGAAAGAGACGAGTAAAATGTTCCTTAGTCAAGGGAGGCGAACCCGCTGGTCTACTAAGAAGGTAGGACTGCCACCATCTACGGGCCCTGCCCTCCAACTGAAATGTGGTGAGGTCCACCCCGTTGGACTCCAATACTCTCATGTTGTGTAGCCTGTCTCTGCAACATTCAATAAAATCCTAGGGGTCCTAATGTCGCTCATCGCTAAAGGCAGGAGGAAGTAGTCTAGTCCATCTATCCAACAACTTATGCAGCTCGATGGTCGCATCTGGTCTGGGCTCTAGTGCAGCAGTTGTAACTGGCTGAGCCCCGCCCACAGGTAGTGTACCTAGGGTCTCATATACAACAGCAGCGTGCCCCAGAGCTGAGTGGTAGGGGTCTATGCTCCCCCTCCCACCTGAGATGCGGCTGGGTCTGCTGGAAATAAACCAGCACGCGTCATAGAGTCCATGAATCGCAGCATACGGCCCATGACCTCCCGGATCAACTGGAGGCACCTCATCCTGCTCATCGACAATAGGATTCTCCACTTGATCCGCTGGTGGTACAACGGAAGCAACTCTAGGATGCCCTCGTTCTCTAGCAGGAGCTGGAGCCCTCCCCCGGCCTCTACCTTGGCCTCTAGCAATAGGGGGAGCAGCTCCTCCACCACCGGGTACATCTGCTGCGCATGTTCTCGCCATTTGTGAGAGAATAAGAGAACGATACTTACCACAACATCAACTGCACAATGGGAGATGAAGAAAGAGAAGTTTCCTAACACCATATAGCCGCTCGAAGATAAGTACGGACGTCTCGCACTGATCCGCAAGACTCTATTAGGACCCCTCATGATTTGTGAAACCTATGTGAACCTAGTGCTCTGATACCAAGCTGACACGACCCAGTTTTCACTATAGACCGTGATGGCGTCCAACGTTGCCGCTAGGCAAGCCAACGGTGAACTACCCATTTAATTGCTAGTTTAATATGTTTAATGTCTTTGATTTTATTTAACACAAAAAAAAAATAGCAAGTGATCATCGCAATATAACGCATGAACTAAAAATGAGATTTTTCAAAACCCAGTGTCATATGTGCATGAGCATCTAATAGAATATACAAAACTCCCTAAAAATACTGTCTGAAACAGAATAACAGAAATAGTAAATATAACAAGAGGAGGTTGTGGGTGCTGTGGAATGAAGCTTGAGAAGCAGCTCACCACTAGGCCTCCGAGTAGTGCTGGTGCCCTCCTAGACGAACGCCAGATGTATCTGTCTTAGAACCTGCACAATATGTGTAGAAGTGTGCGTGAGTACGTAAAAAATGTGTACCCAGTAAGTATCTAGTCTAACCTCGAAGGAGTAGTAACGTGGGGTCAACATTGACACTTACTAGTAGTCAATGTACATAATGTGCAAGAATTATAAATAGGCATGAAATACAACAACAATAATGGAATAAGAGGCAATTATCTAAATGATTCTTTAACATAATAACAAATTAAAAATCCCCAAATATCACATGCTAATCTTAATAAAAAAAATAAAAATAGATAAAAATAATAATAATCTCAACAAGCGAAGGACAACATGTATTTACCAATTCTCAAGTCATGAAGAATATCTCGAGTATAATCGGACTCCTAGCGACAATACGCATGACTTATGTCGAGGTCGTACGATCCGATCCATAATAATTGTGTACATACACTACCGAGGTCCTATGGCCCGATCCATGGATGCATCACATAATATACAATTCTACCCAATTCCATAATCATTTTCGTGGTGTAATCTAATTTTATCAAAAACCTAGGTTTTTCAACAAGCTCCTAAAATTTTCACATTTTACATGTTAAATTATACCCATAATCTATGTATTAAACTCACATTAGGTAGGAATTACTTACCTTCAATAGCTAGGTGAAAAACCCTCTCCAAGAAACTCAAAAATCCGCTAAGGGAAATGAAAATAAGAGAAAATGGCCTAAGTCCCGTTTTAAAAAAGTCACTGCCCAGATTTTTCCGTCTTCGTGTTCACGATAATAGCCTCACGATCGCGAAGCAAAGCGCGCAAGGGCTGAAAATTTTCACATCACGAATGCGATCCAAGCCTTATGAACGTGAAGGCTTGCCTAGCCTGACCTACGCGAACGCGAGGGCTTCTTTGCGAATGCGAAGACCAACAGTGTACCACCCCTCCCCCCAGCTCGCCTTACCCTTAGCGAACGTGGACCAACTCACATGAAGGCGAAGGCCAGTGGCCCAGAGCTTCGCGATCGCAATCTCCTTTACGCAAACGCGAAGAACAAATTTCCCCAGCCCAATTTCCTTCATCGCGAACATGAGGCCTTCTGCGCGTTCGCGAAGAAGGAAACCAGAACAGCAGATAGCAGATTTTTGAACTCAACTCTAGGTGGTCCGAAACTCACCCGAGCCACTCTAGACCCCATCCAACTCCACTAAAAAGTCTGTAAACATAATACGGACCTGCTCGAACCCTTGAAACATGTAAAACAACATCGAAACTAAGAATCGCACCCCAAAACCAAATTGATCAACTTATGAACTTCAAACTTCTTCAACCAACTCCGAACACGTCGAATCATACTTAGAAAACTCAAATTGACACTCAATTTTGCGTACAAGTCATAAATCACCAGACGAAACTATTCTCAGGCTCAGAATCCCAAACGGACCTCGATAAAACCAAAGTCTACTCAAAGCCAAATTTGAAGACCTACAAAACCTTTACTGAACCAACTTTCAATATTAAGCGCTAAAACGCTCCCGGATCACCCAAAACCCGATCCGATTACATGCCAAGTCCAAAATCATCGTATGAACCTATTGGAACCATCAAACCCCGATTTCGAGGTCGTTTACTCAAAATATTGACTCTAGTCAAACTTGGCCATCTAGGCCACTATTAAGGAATTAAGTGTTTCGATTTTAACCCAAATCCTTATACCCCAAACCAACCGTCCCCGAAAGACATAAAATAGTAAAAGCACAAATGGGGGTCTTAATTAGGGGAACTGGGATGTATAAAGTAAAATGACCAGTTAGGTCGTAATATTCTCCCTCTCTAAAATAAACGTTCGTCCTCGAATGGGTCTAGAATCATACTTGGAGTGCTGAATAATGTGGATATCTGCTCCTCATGTCCTCAGCGGCCTCCCAGGTCGCTTCCTCGACTAGTTGACCCCTCCACTTGGACCTTTACTGCAGAAATATTCTTAGACCTCAATTGGCGAACCTGCATGTAAACAATGGCAATAGGCTCCTCCTCATAGCTCAAGCTCTCGCCTAGCTGAATCGTGTTGTAATCTAACATATGCAATCTGTTGCATGGTACTTCTGGAGCAAAGACACATGGAAAACCAGATAAACTCCTCATAGACTGGGAGGCAAAGCAAGCTCATAAGCAACCTCCCAAACTAGCCTCAACACCTCAAATGGGCCAATAAACCTTGGGCTCAGCATGCCCTTCTTCCCGAACCTAATAATACCCTTATCGGCAAGACTTTCAAGAGAACCTTCTCACCCACCATAAATGATAAATCATATGCCTTTTAATTCGCGTAACTCTTTTGTATGGACTGTGCTATGCGAAATCACTCCTGAATCAACTTTATCTTCTTCAAGGCATCCTTCACTAAATTAGTGCCGTATAACCTAGCCTCGTCAGGCTCAAACCATCCGATGGGCGAACAACATCACCGACCATATAAAACCTCAAATAGAGCCATCTCAATGCTGGACTGATAACTGTTGCTATAAGCAAACTCGGCCAAAGGCAAGAATCGATCTGACTGCCCTCTGAAGTGAATGACACATGCTCTAAGCATATCCTCCAAGGATCTGATTGTCCACTCCGACTGCCCGTCGGTCTGCGGATGAGAGGCTGCACTGAGCTCCACCCGTGTACCCAACTAGCTCTATACTGCTCTCTAGAAATGCAAAATGAATTGAGAGCCTCTATCTTATGTGATGGAAACAGGCACACCATGCAACCGGACAATCTCCTGATTGTAAATCTGGAACTATCTCTCTGAAAAGCACGTAGTCACAATCGAAATAAAGTGTTCCGACTTGGTCAGCCATTTGACAATGACCCAAACAACATCAAACTTCCTCAACGTACGCAACCCAACTACAAAGTACTTAGTGATCCGCTCCCATTTCCCTCCAATATAACCATCAGCTGGAGTAGGTCACCTGGCCTCTGGTACTCGCACATAACTTACTGGCAATTTAGACACTTCGCTACATACTCCACTATGTCCTTCTTCTTCTGCAGCTACTAATAATGCTGCCTCAGGTCGTGATACATTTTCGTAGCACCTGGATGAATATAACATCGAAAGTTGTGTGCCTCCTCTAAAATCTTCTGCCTCAAAGCATCGACATTAGGGACACATAGATGACCCTAGAGTCGCAGAACACCATCCTCGCCAATAGTACGCTCATTGGCACCACCTGTGGTACCGTCTCTTTAAGAACCAAAAAGTGCGGATCATCGTACTGACGAGCCTTGATCTGCTCAAATAATAAAGACAGAGCCACAACACATGCAAGAACTCGACTGGGCTCTGAAATATCCCACCTCACAAGTCCGTTAGCTAAGGAATGAATGTCCAAAGCCAACGGCCTCTCCTCTGCTGAAATAAATGCAAAACTACCCCTCTCGCCATTTCTACTCAAGGAATCTGCAATCACATTCACCTTGCCCGGATGGTAAAGGATGGTAATATCATAATCCTTTAATAACTCAAGACACCTACGCTTCCTCAAATTAAGATCCCTCTGCTAAAACAAATGTTGCAAGCTGCAATGATCGGTGTAAACCTTACAGCACACCCCATAAAGATAATGCCTCCAGATCTTGAAACCATGAGCTATCGTGGCCAACTCCAAATCATGTAGGGGTAATTCTTCTCGTGGGGCTTCAGCTGACGTGAATCATATGCAATAACTCGCCCCTCCTGCATCAATGCACAACCCAGGCTAATGTGTGAAGTGTCGCAATACATGGTATACTTCCCTGAACCGGAAGGCAACACTAACACCAGTGTTGTAGTCAATGCGGTCTTGAGTTTCTAAAAGCTCGACTCGCAATCATCGGACCATCAGAATAGAGCACCCTCTGGGTCAATCTAGTCAAAGGTGCTGCAATAGGTTTGAAGCCCTCCACAAATTGATGATAATAACCTGCTAACCCCAAGAAACTGCTGATCTCGGTCGTTGTGGTAGGACGAGGCCAACTCCGGACTGCCTCGATCATTATGGGATCTACCTTAATGCCCTCACCTGACACAACATGCCCCAAGAATGCCACAGAATCTAACAAGAACTCGCACTTGGAGAACTTAGCATATAGCCTCTATTCCCACAAGGTCTGAAGTACAACTCTCAAATGTTGCTCATGCTCCTCGAAATTACACGAGTAGATCAATATGTCATCAAGGAACACAATGACAAATGAGTCAAGAGATGGCATGAACACTCGGTTCATCAAATCCATAAATGCCGCTGGAGCGTTGGTCAAGCTGAAGGACATCACTAGAAAATCATAGTGCCCATATCTAGTCCGGAAAACCATCTTTGGAACATCCGAAGCACGAATCTTCCACTGATGATACCTAGATCTCAACTAATGATAGCAGATTTTGAACTCAACTCCGGGTGGTCCGAAACTCACCCGAGCCACTCGGGACTCCGTCCAACTGCACCAACAAGTCTATTAACATAATACAGACCTACTTGAACCCTCGGAACACGTAAAACAACAAGAAAACTAAGAATTACACCTCAAAACAAAATTGATCAACTTATGAACTTCAAACTTCTTTAACTAAATTTAAACGCGTTGAATCATACTTAGACAACTCAGATTGACACCAAATTTTGCGTACAAGTCATAAATCACCATACGAAACTATTCCCAGGATCAGAATCCCAAACAGACCTCGATACACCAAAGTCTACTCCATACCAAATTTAAAGAACTAGAAAACCTTCAATGAACCAACTTTTAACATTAAGCGCCAAAACGCTCCCGGATGACCTGAAACCCGATCTGAACACATGCCCAAGTCTAAATATCATACGAACCTATTGGAACCATCAAATTCCGATTCTGTGGTCGTTTAATCAAAATGTTGACTTGGCCATCTTAGGCCACTATTAAGGAACTAAGTGTTTCAATTTCAACCCCAACCCTTTCAACCCCAGCCAACCATCCTCACAAGTCATAAAATAATAAATACGGGGAGTCTTAATTTGGGAAACGAGGATCCAGAAAGCAAAATGACCGCTCGGTTTATTACAACCCTTCGTGCATTTATCTCTTCCTCACCGAGAATACGTATAACAGTACCAACCAGGTGAAAGAAATGTTAATAACAATAACGATAAAGTGGAAGATACACAGGTAGCAATAACGAAGAATACTGTGCATATGGGCATCATTAACAGACCAGATAGGAGGCAGAGAATTAATGATAGCATTTAAGATAGAGGGACATAAATTTCACTAGCTAACATGGTACAAAGCTTGGATGTAGATATAATAACCACGAAGGAAAGCATGATCTTTCTAAACTAAACAAATAGAAGGCATGAATAACTAACATTGTAGAAGGCTTATAAGAAAGTGCAACAAATGAGGAACGACATAGATATAGATATGACAAATGTGAAGGAAGGCATGATATTTCCAAGTTAAACAGATAGAAGGCATGGACAACACATCAACAATTGAGATAGAGGACAAAGATAGAACAACAACGACAAGTCACATAGAAAACAAAGATGTGACAGTTACAGCTCAAGATAAAGGCATGAATGTATACACAAGGAAAAGATATCACAACATAATGCATGTCTCTCGTCCTCTCCTACACGGAAACACCCTTCATGCCACGAACACATGATTATATAAAAATAATGGCACGGCATCACCCTTCGTGCTTTTACTCTCATCCTCACACAATTTACAGCATCACGCTTCATGTTTTTACTCTCATCCTCACATGATAATGTAAATGAAATGGCACAACATCACCCTTCGTGCTTTACACTCTTCCTCACCAAGCACATGTATATCAATAACAAGCAAGGTAGGAAGCATGAATAACATTAAGGAGAGTGATTAATCGAATATTCAAAATGAACATCAATCACAGCTTTCAAGCCAATAACAATTCAACAAATCTCAAGAACCTTATTGTTAAAGTAGTTCAACAAGTCTCAAAAATGATCTTCTACTCAAGTATAGAATCCAATATCTCAAAAATAACGGCTGTGGCGATTTATTTGTGATTAAGTATAATGACGACCGAATTTAGCACCTCATTAATTTCATAAAAGTCTGTCAAAATTTAATCAAATTATAATATGCTAAATCATGGTTTCTAGCATCTAACTTCATATTCTTAGTAATCTAGAATTCAAGTAAGACATGAATCAAGAAGGTGACATAATTCTAGAAGGCACAATTAATCGTATAATTTAACCCTAAGCATGTTTAACTCTGGCACATGCATATACGCTCGTCACTTTATATATGCATCACCCTCGCATGTAGCAAACAATATCAGTTAGTAGGAAAAATTCTCCCAACAAAGTTAGGCAAGATGCTTACCTCAATCAAGCCAAATCGATACATTAGAAGCGCCATCTTGCTCAAATTATCCTCCGAACAGCAACTCAAAATCATGAAATAATGCCATAGGAAGCAAATCCAATCGATAAAGGTCGAATCTTTACACATTTACTCAAAGTCAACCAAAAAGTCAAACCCAGGCCCGCACCTCGAAACCCGACAAACATACAAAATCCGACAGCCCATTCAATTACGAGTCCAAACATACTAATTTAATTCAATCCGACTCTGAATCGATGCTCAAAACTTAAAATTTTACTTGAGAAAAGTTTTGAGAAACACCCCCAGTTTCTCTTTTGAGATCATCAATCAAATGCCAAAAACGAAGATGAAATCACGGAATATAATCAAAACTTAGTAGAAAATACTTATCCCAATCCATGTGGTGAAAATTCTCTCCAAACATGCCCAAATCCGAGCTCCAAAACCATGTGAGAAAAAGTGACAAAATTTTGGAATAAATAAAAAATATAGCAGTTGTATAGCTCGAATCAGATCCTAGATGACCCCGAAACTCACATTTGATAAGTGCAACATGATCCTTGCGATATTACACCCAAGATAACCTTTTGAATCACCCAATTTGGCC
This sequence comes from Nicotiana obtusifolia, assembly GCA_002018475.1. Lineage (NCBI taxonomy): Eukaryota > Viridiplantae > Streptophyta > Magnoliopsida > Solanales > Solanaceae > Nicotiana > Nicotiana obtusifolia. Next base: position 10,368 of record MCJB01029286.1, on the reverse strand, counting down.
TTAAAATGAGGGAGATATGATGTTTTGAAGTTTTAAAGGAAGTTTGAAAATTTAAGAGACAAAAATGGCATTTTTGTAATTATTTTACACTAGAAAATTAGCAACAAAAGAATCTTCGTTTTAGCACCCCAAAACTCATTCGGAACCTCACGGACACAAACCATATATGTATTTCAATCATAAAATAAGCTACAAACCTGCTCGCACCCTCAAGACACTGAAAAGAGGTCATCTTGACCCGATATTGACCATTATCAAACTCCGAATCGTTAACTAGTTTCTCAACCAATTATCCAAAACACATTCGAGTCCCTCGGAACCCCATTCAATCATACCAACAAATAAAAATACATTATTCAAACTTATAGTAAGCCTCAAAACAGGAACATCACAACAAAGAATCAAGGCTCAAACCGAATAAAATTTCTGTTAAGTTGTTAATCTTCATTCTTTCAAAAGAATATCCGAATCACACTTAAACACTTCAGATTACTTTTAAATTTTTCACACAAGTTTAATTTAACTATTTAAACCTATCAAAAGTCTCAGAACACCAATTGGTGTCCAATAACATCAAAAAATCAACTTTTGGTCAAACTTATGAACACTTAAGTTCTTCAAATTGCCAACTTTCGACAAATAGTGTCAAATCCTTCTAGAAACCTCCAAAATCGAATCCGAACATATGCACATGTTCAAGATCATCACACGAACCTATCGGAATCATAAAAACTCAATTATTAGTCCGTTTACCCAAAAGTCAAACTTTAGTGAACTCTTCCAACTTAAAGTTTCCAAATCGAGAGTCATTCTTCCAAATCAATCCCGAATCACTCAAAAATTAAAACCGATCATACACGCAAGTCATCTCAAACCACTGAACGGAACGCTAAAACTCAAAACGACCATACGTTCGTCCTCGAACGTGCCAAGATTCGTTCTAAAGCCATAAAATCACTGTGTAAATTCACCATGGACAAACCTGGGGGTGATCCCACATCACCCCAATCCATATAAGCCTATCAACACAACATAACTGAAGATCTTTACTTCAACCTTAGTCCATAAACCTTAGGACCAAATTTTCAACATCTGAAATTCATTACAGACCCGAATCTCGCATCTACACACTGTATAGGTCTGAACAAGCGGTATCAAGTCATAACCATAACCCAAAATGTAATCACATGATATACCACATAACCCGCATACTCGTAGCCATAATTTTTTATCACACTAGCTGCCCAAAAAAATAAATTCGGTACCAGTAGTAAACCGCATATCAAATAATACCTCGTTCAGAACTTTCATACACTGACAATGATGAAAAAAATACGCAGAAACTCATAACCACTCATCAGATCAACAAGTGAAGAAGCTCACTCATCCTACAAGGACCATTGCCTAATGTTGAGCGAAAATATGGTATCATTCTCCCAAACATTCCTTATCCCAATACGATAATGCAAATCTCAGATCTAGAAGCCTCATCTCTGCCAATACAAGCAGCCCAAGTGACAAGTCACACCAAAAGCCATATGAAGCGCCACACAACACGGTTCCATACACCAAACAAGTACAAATTCAGACATGACAGATTATAATAAGAAAGTTAAATAAGAAGTCTACCGAGATATTTAAACAGGCAGGGCAATATTAACATCTTCCTATGAACTATTTTCCACAAAGTAGAAGCAAAACACATGAAATAAGCATAAGGAATTACACCTCATCATTGTACCATTGCAGTGTGCAACCCGATCTAATCATATAAATCCACATAGGGGCACCCACCGAGCCAAAATGCTCGGGCTCACTAATCACATGTGCATCAACATCAAGCGCAATAGAGTGCACAAATATAATTGTGGGAAGATGATTAGGTATAGATAGTATCGAGAAAGACAAGCACAACTATGATGCAATAAGTAAATCAACATCACCACCTCGCCCATAATGCCATAAGGCCTAAACGGAATTACAATATGCATGTGAATAATCATGTAACCCTCACAACCCCTCATAACATAATAGAGAAACACATAACATAGACCAAGGCACGAATAACATCCATTCCGCCCGATGATATACATGTGGTAACAGTTGCACAAGAGCAAGCAGGTCAGATCCGATATAGAATATGCATTCTCATTAGGTTCAGAAATAACCCCAAACCAAATTATGATCATTTCTAAACAGGTAAATAACTTTCCAAAAAAGCTATCCTTAACACATAGAAGCAATTATCCAATCCTCAACATTTCTTCACAATAGGCAATCAAGGAATAGTCTTCCTACTAGAACATCAAGTGTCTGGACCTCATGAATACTAGAATCTCTATATCCGATCTCAACACGGCTATTCAAATGGCTGATATGTCACTCATACTCCATCATCTTACAGAAAAATACCCACAAGTCAAAACACAATGCACCTGCCAATATGCGCACTCTCCTCTGGCGACATCAAATAGTGCCAGCATTCTCTTAAACACCTGAAATCGTCCATGTCATCAAGAACTCGTATCTTTCCCTTCAAAACTAAACCGCAACCTTGAACTCGCAACTTTCAAACCCACACGGCGCACCGCCACTAGCACGCTAACTCGTGAAAATACTAAAATCTCAAAATCAACTCTAAACCGCAAGCAAGTTGAATACCTCATCAACCGAGAACCTTTCATTTAACTCAATCCAGGATAAGAACACCACACATAATATATCTTCTACACCTGTAGAAAACATCAACTCCGGCTCATGGCCATAACCATGGTGAATTTTTCGTAACTCATTAACACATAATCAAGTCATCATAACTGATCTCCTCTAACTCAATCGAGTCACGCAGACTGCGAACCCGAAAGTAACTCAATCTAATATGCTCGCTCTGAAGGAACCTTCTACAAATCCGAAGGCATTTCTTGAACCTCTCTAATATTGCCATGTAGAATCATTCTTGACATAGAATACCACAGATCCGATCACCATTCACTAACGATCTCAAGCCCTATTCATCCATAGATTCAGGAGTCCTTAAATGCCACATATGATCTGGAACTCATCAGAACCTTCTAGATAACCACTCACCTCACTTTGATCTTCAATACACAGCCAACATGCACCGAGCAACCCGCGCTTCACTAGCACATGACTATTCAAAGAAACAACCAAGCAATCCCTCAGCCCGAAAATTGATACAACATATGATCTTGTAATCTGATCGTCAATAATAAACTCCCCCACTTAGCTCAAAGCCATTGAAAACATCGTCAATAATCCATAGTATCATATATTCATAGCTGCCCCGATTCCGCACTACGAATTAGCTGAATACTTCATAAGCTCAGGTAATACTGGTTGCAAAACACTCCAAAAACTCTACCAAGCGTACACCCAATCCTTGCAATAGTCAAGCAAACTTCCCCCAAATGCTCTGAAATAATAATATGCATTCCACCGAACGAAAACCTCATACGAAACAAAAGATCCAAACTCATCACGTAGGAGATAACCCCCAACCGTACTCAAATTAACACCTTGACATGAACCCACCATAATCACAACAACTAGGCGACCAGCCAGTCTTCCCATGTTCAGGCTTACCAACCAGATACAAGAATCCGCTTCGTACCACAGATGAACGATTGAAAGATATATCACTGCATCTACTCCCAAGACTAGACAACACATCGCGACGATTATCAAGCATTCATAGACCTTTGTAATCCATCCGCAGCATCGCAACCATCGGCGCATAGCTGATATCGAGTGCGCAACCTCGCATACGAGTGAATAGAAAGAAATCAAAGATATAGGCACCAAGCTGAAACAAAGCCGCACGATGAGGAAAGAAAGAAGGGAAGTTTCCTAGATGCCTTGTAGCCTCTCGAAGATAGGTATGGACGTCGTCATACCGATCTGCAAGAATCTACTAGACACTCCTATGAACCTAGTGCTTTGATACCAACTTGTCACGACCCAAAATACGCTAGTCGTGATTGCACCTAACCCAACCCGCTAGGTCAGCCAATTAACAATATACACAATTCTAATTAAATAAAAGTGATCAACAAATGATACATCTAGATTCCATATAATATCCCAAGGACTGGTAGTACAAGTCATGAACTTCTAAATCTTAGAATTTACAAATATTGGTACGAAATAAATACATCATCTGTTTGAAGTCTACATAAATATCTTAGAAAAATCTAAAGCTACCAAGGACAAGTGGTGGCTATAGCCGGAACGGAGGTACATCTTCGATGCCAGCTCCCGCCTTACACAGCAAATCCAGCTCCAAAATTTTCATGCAAGGTGCAAAAGTGTAGTATGAGTACAACCGACCCCATGTACCCAGTAAGTATCTTGTCTAACCTCGTTGTAGTAGTGACAATAATTTTTATTTAAAAATATACTCATTGATATAACTTGTGCAGTAGATTAGCAATAGAACAATACTAGAACATAACAGAAAAGAGTACAACAAACAAATATATGAAGCAGTAAATGATTGCTAAAAGAAATCACGGTCAATATTCCTCAATATCACGACCAATCCTTTCCTTAACGCGATAACCAACAAACCACGGTAGTAAATTCATAACTTTCATAGTGTGAAAAATATACTCAAGATATCAAATGAAATGGCACGGCAACACCCTTCGTGCATTTATCTCATACTCACCAAATATATGAATGTAAGTCAAATCAATTGGCACGGCAACACCCTTCGTGCATTTATCTCTTTCTCACCGAGCATACGTCTAACAATACCAACCAGTGAAAGAAATGCTTACAACAATAACGATAAAGTGAAAGATACACAGGTAGCAAAAAACGAACAACCTGCAGTGCATATAGGCAACAGTAACTTATTAGATAGGAGGCATAGAAGTAATGATAGCATTTAAGATAGAGGGACATAAATTTCACTAGCTAACATGGGAGAAGGCTTGGATGTGATATAACAGCCATGAAGGAAAGCATGATCTTTCTAAACTAAACAAATAGAAAGCTTGAATAACTAACATGGTAGAAGGCTTATACGAAAGTGCAACAAATAAGAAACGACATAGATATAGAAATGACAAACAAGAAGAAAGGCATGATATTTGCAAGATAAACAGATAGAAGGCATGGACAACACAACAACAATTGAGATAAAGAACAAAGACATAACAACAACGACAAGTCACATAGAACAAAGATGCAACAGTAACAGCTCAAGATAAAGGCATGAATGTATACACAAGAAAAAGATATCACACCATAATGCATGTCTCTCGTCCTCGCCTACACGAAAACACCCTTCGTGCCATGAACACATGATTATATAAAACTAATGGCACGGCATCACCCTTCATGCTTTTACTCTCATCCGTATATGATGATGTAAATGAAATGGCACAGCATCACCCTCTGTGCTTTACGCTCTTCCTCACCAAGCACATGTATATCAGTAACAAGCAAGGTAGGAAGCATGAATAACATCAAGGAGAGTGATTAATCGATTCCAAATGAACATCAATCACAGCTTTCAAGCCAATAACAATTCAACAAATCTCAAGAACCTTATTATTCAAATAGTTCAACAAGTCTCAAAAATGATCTTCTACTCAAGTATATAATCCAATAGCTCAAGAATAATGGTTGTGGCGATATATTTGTGATTAAGTATAATGATGATCGAATTTAGAACCTCAACAATTTCACAAAAGTCTATCTAATTTTAATCAAATTACAATTAGCTAAATCATGATTTCTAGCATTTAACTTCATATTCTTAGTAATCTAGAAGTCAAGTAAGACATGAAGTAAGAAGGTCACATAATTCTACAAGGTACAATTAATCGTACAATTTATCCCCGAGCATGATTAACCCTGGCACATGTATATACGCTCGTCACCTCATATATGTATCACCCCTGCACGTAGCAAACAATATCAATTAGTAGGAAATATTCTCCCAACAAAGTTAGACAAGCCACTTACCTCAATCAAGCCAAATCGATACACTAGAAGTGTCATCCCGCTCAAATCATCCTCCGAACGGCTCGAAACTTGCCAAAAGCAACTCAAAATCATCAAATAATGCCATAGGAAGCAAACCCAATCGATAAAGGTCGAATCTTTACACATTTACTCAAAGTCAACCAAAAAATAAAATCCGGGACTGCACCTCGGAACCCAACAAAACTCACAAAATTTGACAATTCATTCAATTATAAGTCCAACCGTACTAATTTCACTCACTTTCGACTTTGAATCGATACTCAAAACTCAAAAATTCACTTTAGGAAAGTTTAGAGAAAAACCCTCAATTTCTCTTTTGAAATCAATAATCAAGTGCCAAAAACGAAGATGAAATAACATAATATAATCAAAACCAAGCAGAAAACACGTACCCCAATCCATGTGGTGAAAATCCTCTCCAGAATCGCCCAAATTCGAGCTCCAAAACTATGTGAAAAAAAAAAAAAACTAAACGCCGGAATAAATAAAAAAATGTAGTAGTTGTTATAGCTCGAATCAAATCCTGGATGACCCCGAAACTCACATTTGATAAGTGCAACATGATCCTTGCGATATTACACACAAGATAACCTTTTGAATCACCCAATTTGGCCTTAAAATGAGGGAGATATGATGTTTTGAAGTTTTAAAGGAAGTCTGAAAATTTAAGAGACAAAAATGATATTTTTGTAATTATTTTACACTAGAAAATCAGCAACAAAAGATTCTTCGTTTTAGCACCCCAAAACTCATCTGGAACCTCCCGGACACATATCATATATGCGTTTCAATCATAAAACAAACTATGAACCTGCTCGTGCACTCAAAACAGTGAAAAGAGGTCATCTTGACCCGATATAGACCATGGTCAAACTCCAAATCATTAACTTAACTAGTTTCTCAACAATGATCCAAAACACACGAGAGCCCCTCGGGACCCCATTCAATCATACCAACAAGTAAAAATCCATTATACAAATTTATACTAAGCCTCAAAACAAGAACATTACAACAAAGAATCGAGGCTCAAACCGAATAGAATTTCTCTTAAGTTGTTAAATCTTCATTCTTTCAAAAGAGTATCTGAATCATTCTTAAACAGTTCGGATTACTTTCAAATTTTGCACACAAGTTCAATTCAACTATATTGACCTATCCAAAGTCTCGGAACACCAATTGGTATCCAATAATATCAAAGTCAACTCTTGGTCAAACTTATGAACTCTTAAGTTCTTCAAATTGCCAACTTTTGACAAATAGTGTCGAATTCTTCTAGAAACCTCCAAAACTAAATCCGAACATACGCACAAGTCCAAAATCATCATACGAACCTATCATAATCATAAAAACTCGATTCCGAGTCCATTTAAAACCTTGGTCCACTCTTCCAACTTAAAGCTTCCAAATCCAGAGTCATTCTTCCAAATCATTTCCGAATCACTCGAAAATTAAAACCGACCATACACGCAAGTCATAATACGTCATATGAAGATACTCAAAGTCTCAAATCACCAAACCGAACACTAAAGCTCAAAACGACCGATCGGGTCGTTACACCACTAATACTCTTACTTTGTCATTATGGAAGTAGTTTTTACAGAGTCTCTCATAATGTGGAGATTTCATATCTGATTGACATAACATCCTAGGGAACCCGCATTCTATGAATTTGACAAAGGTTTTTTCTTAAAAAGCTGGGAATACTTCCATAATCCAAACACAGAAGGCGAAAGGGAAGCCAAGTATAGTATAACCTTCTCTTTCTCTTTCTCTTTCTCTTTCTCTTTCTCCGTCTCTTTCTCATTCTCATTGTCTTAAGTGTTTTATTTGGACTTCAAGCAACTTTTCATGAGTTGACTAACTTTTGATGACAAAAAAAGAACCCCAATGGAAAGAAGAGCAGAGTTGACCATCATAAATGATTTTCATTACCCGCTCAGACACATTTCTATTCTTGCGCTTACCTATCAACACAGACTCAAGAAAATAAATTGTTGTCAGCTTCACTGCATCGCCGTAGCTGCCTTCAAATGATGCAGTTGCACCAGATGAGCGACTATTAATAAAATACCCCAAATTCCCTAACTTATTTCTTTTCTTATTAGGGAAGTAAAATTTAGAAAGCCTATTCTCTCTTTCATTCAAAAAGTTGAAGTCTCCTGAAGAAGAACACTTCAACTAAGTAATTATATGGCAGGCTTCACGTGTAAACTTCTCTTCATGATCAAAAACCTTAAATGTCATTGAATTTTTATTATTGCTTACAATTTCAGAAAGTAACACTCAATGAATTAATTTGTTACAGAATTTAACACCTTCCAGCGAGAAAAAAGTTTCCGAAAATACCATCTCTCAATTTCTTCCATTGCGGGTTCGACAAGAACTTTTTGTTGTTTCCTTATATTGAAAATCTCCTTTCCAATAACTCATCAAATTACGCCAATTATCAAACTCGAAATATCGATATCCTTCCATTAGCACACTCAAAGCTTGCATTTATAACAAATACAATTTTCCAATAAATAACATATTAAATATACCCACTAATCTACAAAGAAGGAAATAGCATGTAAACATCAAGACTATTTTTCTGAAATGTCTTGATTATTTAAACTTAAAAACTAACATTCAGGACCTAATCACAGTATATATCAGCTAGAGAAATGCATGCACTTGACTACTTATAGGTTTCTTCTCTATTTGCTAATGATAGTTCGATGAATCCTAAACTAATGGATCGTTACAAAGGTCCTGTAAATGTAAAAAAGAAAACAAAGGAATAACTTTTAAGGCTCACTTTCAAACAATGACCAAAATTAAATTATGGAAACTCAACCCATGGATTAAAAACCCTCATTTGGTTGGCAAAAATTTAATAAGGTATTCAAAAACAAAATAGAACCAATTAACCTTAAAATTTTACTTGCAAAAGCAGCTGAATTTTTCTGCTAAATTGACTGCAATTATACCAGAGGTAACAATAGAGCTTTAAGAAAAATTAAATGAAATTAAATTAAAGTAGGAAATAGCAGGTAAACTTCAGGACCATTTTTCTGAAAATGTCCCGAATATTTAAAGTAATAAACTAACATTCAGGACCTAATCACAATATACAACAGTTAACTCCCAGTCAATTCTTCAATAAAGATTTCAAAGAAACAGTTCAACCCAACAAGAACATTGAGTCGATTTATGAATTCAAACTCAATCACAAAGTAATAAGGAAGTTGATCGAATTCACTAGAAGATCAAGCAGAAGCTCAGCTTAATACTCAAAAGATCATACCTGATTTGTTGCGACGATTTCTCATATGCTCGAATCGATTAGAATGAGTCCGAGAAGTTCTTCAAACTTGAACAAGTATTCTTCAAGTTTCCGCTAATATAAAAAGTATAATCATCAGTCTAAGTGAAAAAATAATAGTTGTACAAATTTATGTAAGTCCAACTGTCCAAATGATTTTGTTTGGGATTTTTCTAGTACCTAGCAGCCATGCACAACTAGAAACATAAAAGAAAGAAAAAGATGAAATAAAAACATAATTTAGAGAGAAAATGAACTCGTTGTTAGGCGTGAATTGAACCTCGGCGATTTATCATTTTTTATCTGAAAAAATACCTAGAAAATGGAAAAATTCCATACATGCATTAACGAGAAGTTGATGGTGAACGAGGGTTTTGAACTTTTGCTGTGTACGTGAAGCGAGGGTTTTGAACTTTTGATAAAGGGTTTGGGAAAGAAAAAGATAGAAGAAAGGGTAAAAATATCTTTTCATATTAATTTTAATAGAGTAGTGACTTTTTTTGCTTAGTATTTAAATTGCTGGCTAAATACTAAATACCGCCTTAAAAAATGGCTACCCCACGCTATTTTCACCGATCAGGGTGGGTTAAGTCAAAATTCTCTAAATCCATTTAAAACTGAGGCTTGTAGGCCTGATCCAATTAAACTCGTTGACTCGTAAGGCTTGACCAAGACTTTGCAAGGGCCGGCCCTGACTAGAAAAAAGTTAATTCAGATTTAATATTCAAAAGAAAAAGTAAACTAAAAAAAAAAAAAAAGAAGCAAAAACTAATAAGAGCTTAATCTCATCACATGGTTTGGCAATTGCGTATAGACAATCCTATAGCTTCGCTACTCCACCACGAGTATGTATCTCATCTAAGGAAATCCATGGGCCAGTTTAAGCGTAGAGTTCACATAGGCTTGTGTAAGGAAAGGCAAGATGGCTATGTGAGAAAGCACGGGAAAAAGAGAATATATTATTGATATTCTTATTCAATACAAGAAGCCCTTATTTATAACTATATTTTACAAAGCATATACTACTCTACTACCGATGTGGGACAAGA
>MCJB01029275.1:18826-69068 GCA_002018475.1 Nicotiana obtusifolia | reverse complement strand
ATAGTCTCGAGTTCGTTTCTCTCGAGTGATGGAAATTTTTGTACGCTTCAATACCGGTACTTGGGGTGCGTCTGTTCCCCCAATTATCATGTTGATAGTATGTTTCGGCTCCCTTTGATCTGCCGACCTGTCCCTGTTCTTATAATGAACCCTTGCCCGGTCGCTAAGAAATTCTCGAAGACCCCTGCTGTCACCGGTATCTTGCCCGGCATGTGAGTCCCAGCATCTCGGATTGTCTCCGAGAAGGAAGGAGAATGCGACACCTCGGGAATATTCGAAGATCTTTGGGCCGCCTCTTGTATATTGGCCCGACCTTCGACCCTTGCTCCCTTTTCAATACGGGCTCCTGGGGAGGCACCGGTTTCCTCCGCAACAGGCTCGGGGACTTCCCGAGGGGTTTTAGCAAGTTCAGGACTCCTCGCCCCATCGGAGTCCTCACTCAGTTCAACAACGGCGTCGAGGGCTGTGATTTTACGAGCCGCCTTTTTCTGCCTTTTCTTCTTTTCGGGCTCAGCATGGTCAGGAGCCCTTATTCTTTTCTTTCCTTTTTCCTTCTCCGACGCGGGAAGGGGACAAGGAACTGTCCCACTGGTAACTGCCGACCTCAACTCGGCGTCCTTCGAGAGGCCTACAAAATGTGAATTCCAAAGTATTGAGTACTGACACCGATCGATCTGAGAAAGATGAATGTAGATGAAGCTTACCATGGTTCTTAGCCTCCCAAAGACCTTTCGATATCTCTCTCCAGGCCCGCTCGGAATACGATCTCTGGGCCACGATTTTCCTGACCCAGTCCATCAGGTTGTCGATCGCGGCCGGTGCCTGGGAAACGGCTGCACATGATAACACATCAGTCATAGGCTGAAAAACAGTATCAGAACAAGTCAGATAGGAAAACACTTACGTTTCATGTTCCATTTTTCGGGGAACGGCATATCTTCGGCAGGGATCAGGTCAGAAGTTTTAATTCGAACAAATCAGCTCATCCAGCCCCGATCCCTATCCTCATCGATGCTCGAGAATGGGACCTTACTGGCCCGGCGAGCCAGCTTAATCAGCCCCCCTCGGAACATTCGGGGACTGTATAACTTGAGCAAATGGTCGAGGGTAAAAGGATGTCCCCCCTCGACCTTATCTATGAAAAAACGAAGAAGATAGATTATCCGCCACACGGAAGGGTGTACTTGAGCCAAGGTAACCTGGTATCTCCTACAAAACTCGATGATTAGAGGATTTATTGGCCCTAATGTGAACGGATAAGTATACACACTAAGGTATCCCTCCACGTATGTGGTAATAGCTTCGTCTTGGGAAGGGATCACTATCTCCTTGTCGGTCCAATGGCATTCGGCCTTCACCCTTTCTAGATGTTTTGGGGTGATCAAACTGACGTACTCAGAAACCGGCTCACCACGGCCGGGCACCGGGGAAGATTTCTCGACTTTGAAGTCAAAGCCTATATGGCATCCCACTGGGATAAAGGCCTTCAATGGAGGCTCCATGGAAGGCTTTTCAGTACGGACGGGCTCAGCCTCTTCAACAGGCTGAGCGGGAGAAGTTTGTCTTAGAGGAACTGATTTGGAGGTTTTGGCCATTGAAGTAGCAAGAAGCGAAGAAGATTAGAAGGCTTTCGATGAAGAAGACTAGAGGTTTTTTCTGCTCAAGAAGATCGAAAGAGACAAAGTGATTAATTGCGTGAAGACAAACAGACTAATCCAAAGAAGGAGGAAGAATTTATACTTTCTCAAAAAGCGGCGGCGCGAAACGCGAGGCAGGCGGCATTAAATGCATGCATTTAATACAATGAAAAAGGTACATGATTCTGCAAAAGGCAGGTAATGATTTCCTGCATCGACGGCTGTGTGCATCACTACGCTACCGTCATACATAGGATCTTTTTGGGATAAGCGATTTTGACAGCTGTGTTTCCACGACATATTTAGTGGTAATGTCGATCGCCTAACTAATGAGCCCGAGGAATGATAACTCATATCGTTTTTTGTCCTTACTCTCCAATAAACGAGGGGACTATCTGTATTAGGTCGGATACAACCAAGTAAAGCCGGGTCCGGGCACAATGCGAGGCCGGGCTATCCCGGTCCGGAATCAGCAAGTCGGACGCGCAGGATGGAGAAACCGGAATAAGACAATCGATATGGTCGGCCAGGGAACGCTTCGTGAAAGGACATCGGTCCCGAACCGTGTATCTCGCCAATCCCGGATATTTCGCCAGGAGTGATTATCTCAACCGTTATAGCCGTTATGCCATCATCTTAGGATATTCAATCCCGTAATTAATGGGATTTGCCTTGCAATCAGTTTCCTACTTTATTTAGGACTCTTACATTTACCTATAAGAAGGGCTTAGGCCCTCCATTGTAAGACACAACACATTCTGAGGAAAAAGCAATATACTTTTACTGTTATATGTTATCATACCTACTGTTCATCGGAAATTCAATATTACACCCACTGTTCATCAAAATACTTCCTATTTCCTCATAATTCATCATCAGTTGTTGGTTAATTGCGGTTTGGCTATTCCTTTTCTCATATAATATTCTAATCATTTACGTTATACTTTTACTTAGTATCAAATCGATTCACGGATCCTTAGCACCACGAACAAATTCAATTGTTATCCGGTTTTAAGGGTAAATAGTTATACAATGAATGATTGCAAGGTGAAACAACTATCTCCTACCTACAAGTTTTCCAAAGCAAAATGGCTAACATGTTCAGATATATTCATGGAATTTAAAATTTCATGATCTTTTCTTCTTCAAAATATAATTTAAAAAAACTCAATGTTCTCCTTCTTGTGGCCAACTAGAGACTTACCTCAGAAATTTCCTGAAAGTTAACTGAACAAAACTGTATGATGACATAGTGTCAGTATAACTAATCCTCACACAGCAGAGGTTTTTATTCTGGGAGTTTATGGTGGGAAGGGAAAAAAGGGGAAAACCCTCTGAACTAGTTAAAATTTCAGACATCAGAACATAAGCAAAGAGAGTAGAGTTAAGGAAAAAGCTGAGGATATGGCGTGCGCATATTTTTTAAAAGAAAAAAAAAAAAAAAAAAGCGAACTAGATTTACAGTTCTATAGTTAACCAATTTTGGCTCTATTTTCAACCTGTTCCTAATATTGGAAGTGAAATAGCAGATAGCGTATAAAACAAACTCACTGATCCATCACTGTCATCCACAGGCTTATAGATGAATCTCACTTTTTAAACTAAAAACAGCAAAGTTGTATCAGTTCTCGACCAAAGCAGTTGTTCTCATTGCTTCGATGAATCTATCACAATCAATAGCTAACTAGCCTTCACTACCAAACTAGTGGGATGGCTTTATGATCCTCTCTGAACGTTCCTCTCTATATCCATTTCATTCCAATGCAAAAAAATATATATATATTCTCGGCAAACACCGGAACTGTATAAGTGCAACAACAACAATTAAGTCTTAATCCCAACCAATTGGTATAACCTATATGGATCATTTGCTTCCATTGTGTCCTGCTCCTAGTTTTGTCTGCATTGCTTTCGAGAGAATGTAGGTCTTTTGAGGCAACTCTCTTCATTTTTTGTGATACCAGTGGAGTTATGCTAGATTGCACGCACCTCGACTATTCAATTGGGTACACATATCCTTTCACTAGTACAGGCACTTGGTAACTTCACCTATTAAAACTTAGACAGATTGAAAGTAATCAGCTAACCTTTTTGCCTTTACTGGCATTGTGATGCTGGTCTCCCATGATCTTCATTCCAATTTCATTGACAGGTAAGCTATACCCTAAGATGCTTCCATTCATAGAGTATTATTTTAGGTCTACTTTGTTCCCTGCCTCTGATCGTGAGTGTTGCATTTACATCAGTGCATATGAGATCTACATAGTGCTCTCGGTGCGCTCTTCCGTTTCACTCACTATATTTTAATTCTATGTGTTCCGTCTTCATCTGCTTGAAATAGAATGGAATGAGCATCGAGGATTAATATAGTCGACCCTAACAAGATTGGGATCGAGAAGTTGAATAATTGATCATTTTACCTCTTCATCTATCATACTATTCTCCTTGGAAGACTGAACTTAAACACCCCAAATGTCTTCTTTGGCACCACAATTCCTTAATCTCACATCCCCTCAAACTTTGGTTCGATTTATTGCTAAAAGCATTTAATCAAATTATGTTAATATCATTTATGAAATCTTTGGATGAAATAGTATAATTTTCTTTTATTTTTACCTGGAAGTAAGAGATACAAGGGGGGGAGGGGGGGGGGCGTTCAAAGACAAAAATCTAGAGAAGATTGAAAAGAAGAAAAAGAAACCTCAAGGGCGTGCTTGAATCTGCGTGAGTTGCGGAGTTGTTTGGAGATGTGACGGAGGTCAGAGATGGAGACTTGTCGGCCGTCAGTGACCCATTTCTGAAGGACGTTGGTGGCGCTTCTTTTGGGTAATCTAAGACTGAATATTCTGCTCTTTAAATCATCTCCCGTTTCACCCTTTTCTTCCTCCGCACAGTTAGAGGAGGAGTCTTCATAGACAACTTCAGTTGTTGAACTAAAAGATCTGAATAGAGTCCTTTCTCTGCCACCAGCTTTTCTGAATTTTCCAACAGAAAAAAAGCTACTTAATCAGGTAAGTTTAAGAAAAACCATAGAACAATATAAGTGCAGAAATATGGAGAGAAAAAGAGGGTGGAGGTGAATACCTTGTGAGAGTGACGAAAATGGAGCGACCAGCCATGGAAACTACGCTTCTTCGAGCCCTCAGGAATCAGCGAGCACTAACTATAGCTGAAGGAATGGAGAAAATGACAAATATTGCCCCTTATGTTTGCGGTAGGTTTAAAAGAGTACATGTGATATATACTTCTGAGCAGTTTTAGTTATTTTAAGTTAGCCAAAAGTGACATGTATGCTTATCTTAATTTATCACTTGACTGTAGTCAATTAGCAGGATTCGATGTAGGATAAAATAGGTTAACAGCCACTTTTTGGTCTGCTAATTAGGATTTAGAAGCAATTAAAAATTAGCCACTTCATATAAAACTTGATAAAAAATATTTTTCTTTCTTTCCCTCCGTCTGAGTTGCTGGCGATTTCACGACACGAATGGAGTAGAAAGCCTATTCAATGAGCTATGGCCAGGACTCTAATAAAGTATAAAGAAATATTCCATATGTATCGCAAAAAGAAAAATAAACCCTAAAGGAAAGAGGAGAAGAATAAGAAAAAATTTCTACTATGATCTACTACTTATGTATTATGCTTTTATGTATCTTTGTATACCAGTTTTAGAACTTTAAAATATATTGATTTTTAACCATTTGCTAATGATTGTTAACAAAGCTACTGTCAGGGCCGGCCTAATGGCCGAAGCAAGTAAAGCACTTGCTTAGGGCCTATGTAGGGGCTCACAATTTTCTAACAGTTAATGTATTTGTCAATTTTTTAAAACAATATTAAGTATTTGAAAGAAAAATGCAAATTTCAAGGAAAGGGGGCCGTTGGAGAACAACTGGAAAAGGAATATATTTTTGGGATCCATGCCTTATTTACTGACGAATTTTAAAAATAAGTAGATTTACAAGTGGTAATTAAAAAATAATCACAGTTTCAAAAGTAATCGAATTTAATCATTTCTCATGTAAAGATAAATTTGAACGAAAACATTGTTCAAAATCCGAAAAATATTCCAACATAATATACTAGAGTTCGAACTTTTTACATGTGAACTTCCAGCATAATATACTGGAGTTCCAGCATAATATGCTGGAATTTCATACACAGGTGCTCCAATCTCCAGTATATTATGGTGGAGCTTTTCGTGTGCTGGAAGGTCATACACAGGATTCTCTAATATATTATGCTGGAATTTTTCGTGTTACAGCAAAATATTAATTATTTTTTAATAACTTTACAGATGCTGGCTATTTTTCAATTATTCATTCGAAAATTGGCTAGAGCCCGTGTGTGAACATTCCATAGTCTTGCCTCATTTATGCACCGTCATTGTTATAAATGGGCCCACATTCTTTTTATCTCTTTTATCTTTCTCTGCAGAAGTCTAGTAACTTTTACTTTTCTATCGTTCCTTTGGCCTTCTCTACATTCCAATCTCATTGAGTCACTATCACAAAATAAAATAGCACAAATACAAGTACTATCTTTTTTATTTATTCTCAAGTATTTTGGCGTTACATCAAGAATTTTGAAGTAGCAAAAGCTTATCAAGTTATTTGTTTGTTGAATCAGGTTTGATTGTTCTATATTTTATTATTTGCATCTATCTTTTAATTTTTTAATATATTTTCTTTGTAAGTATAGATTGTCTTTTTAGTTATTTATTAGAGTTTTAATATGTCAACTAGAAAATATGAATTCGGGTGTTCAAAACGTCAAAAAAGAAGAAGGATTGAAACCCTAATACAATCCCAAAAAGGAGCACTTGATAAATTTATAACGAATGGTAAAAATTCTAAATCAGAAAATGTGAAAGATTTTATGATAGATGAACAAATCACTAATATAATTGAGATAGATAATAATAAAATTCAAGACGAAGAGGAAGGAGGAGAAGTTGGTGAGAAACCTAATATTATCCTCAAGAAAAATAAGAAGTTCTAAATAAATTGGATAATTATACTCGCAAGAATATATATGATCCTAGTCAATGGACTAGTATAGATACAAAGTTGAGAGATCTATTAGTAGAAAAGGGGCCAATTAAAAATACTAACATAGATTTTCTAAAGGATGAATTCTTTAGACATTTTTCTACTACAAATTACATTCAAAAATTGGCTAATGGAGAAAGACATGAAAGAAGATGGTTAGTTTACTCTAAAGATTTGGATAAGGTATTTTCTTTTTGTTGTAAGTTGTTTAATACGACTTCTAGCTTTTGTAACAGTAAATTAGCTAGTGATGGTAGTAATGATTGGAGAAATATAAGTGCTAAGCTCAAAGCTCATGAGACATCAAAAGAGCATATTATTAATATGGGTGCATGGATTGATTTAGAAATGAGATTGCACAAAAATAAAATAATTGATAAAGATGTTCAAGAACAAATCAATAGATATAGAGAGCACTGAAAAAATGTATTATCAAGAAATTGTTATGATAAAAACTCTTGGAAAAAATAATTTGGCATTTAGGGGAAAAAATGAAAAGATCTATCAAGAAAGCAACGAAAATTTTTTGAGTCTAATTGAAATGATTGCAGAATTTGATACAATCATGTAGGAACATGTTCGTCGAATTAAGCATGATGAAATCCATAATCATTACCTGGGACATAATATATAAAATGAATTGATAAATTTATTATCTAGTGAAAATAAGAATAAAATTATTGACAAAATTATAGAAATAAAGTATTTCACAATCATACTTGACTGCACTCCAGATGCAAGTCATCAAGAACAAATTTCTTTTATATTACAGAGTGTCGATATCACTGTAACTCCAGTAAAAATTACTGAATATTTTTTAGAGTTTTTAAAAGTGGATGATACAAGTGAAAAAAGTCTTTTTGAAGTTATTGTAGATGAGATAAAAAATATTAAACTTGATATTGATAATTTAAGAGGACAAGGATATGATAATGGATCCAATATGAAGGGAAAACACCAACGAGTGCAAAAAAGACTACTCGACATAAATCCTAGATCATTTTATACACCGTGTGGTTGTCATAATCTAAATTTGGTACTATGTGATATGGCTAATTCTTGTACCAAAGCTATATCATTTTTTGGAGTAGTGCAATGCATATATTCACTATTTTCTTCTTCTACTAAGAGATGGAAAATTTTAAAAAATAATGTACCCAGCCTAAATCTTAAATTATTATCACAAACGCGTTGGGAAAGTTGTATTGAAAGTATTTATCACGACCCAAAATCCAACTAGTCGTGATGGCACCTAACCCAACCCGCAGGTAAGCCAATAACCAACTATCCAATTTAATGAGATTTATTAAGAGAAGAAAAGATAATACAATTGCTTTTATACAAGTATTTCCCCAAGGACTGGTCGTACAAATCATGAGCGTTTAAGATTTAGATTTCTTTACAAAACTGAATTGAAATAATTACAACATCTGTTTGAAATGTAAATGAACAGGACTCGAATCTAATGGTACCAAGGACTAGTGATAGCCATGACTGAACGCATGTACATATTCCGATCCAGCTCCCACCGTACGTAGCAATATCAGCATCCAACATCTGCACGCAAGGTGCAGAAGTGTAGTATGAGTACAACCGATCCCATGTACTCAATAAGTAACAAACCTAACCTTAGGTTGAAAATAGTGACGAGCTGGGACAAGGGTCAGGGTCCGACTCCAATAACTAGCCACAGCTCATAACAATATAATAAAAGTGGTACAAGAGAATAACTCAGAGATAAGATGCTCAACTCGTTCACAGTTACAAAAAATAGGCATGCTTTTCAAGTATAACAGTAAATCTCAAATCTTTCGTCAAAACACCAAACATATGAGTAAGTTTGAAAACTGTGATTTTCCCAAAAATCTTTCAACAACAACTAAGATGTTTCATTTTCAGATTGCATGAGGAAAATACATCTCTATGCCTATATGTCAACAAACAAGTGAAATCATGAGTGTCACCAACCAGGTAACAGAAGGAAATGCATATGTATGCATGTATCTCAAGCACGTATGTCAAATGCAATGCATCTCAGTGATGAACTCATGTACTCACACTCTCAGAGTACTCAATCTCACTGTCTCACACTTTTCACTCATCACGCTCAATCACTCGACACACTCAATCACTCAGTACTGTACAGGCAGATCCAGCCTAAACATAATAACTGCTAGCAACTGCGCCCACTGTAGATGTGCAAACTCCCGAGGGACCGATTCAGCCCAAGCGCTATAATAAGCCAAATCCTGGCATGAATCCGCACGGATAACTCACGTGCTGTACGGACAACTCACGTGTCATAGTATCAATATCTGGATCTGCACGGACAACTCAGGTGCTATAGTATCAATATCTGGATCCGCACGGACAACTCACGTGCTGCACGGACAACTCACGTGTTATAGTATCAATATCCTCACAATCAGGCCCTCGACCACACTCAGTCATCAATCTCTCCAGTCTCTTGGGCTCACACTGTCATGAAAGATCAGCCCAAAATGACGATGTGATGTATCAATAAATGATAACAGAGACTGAGATATGATATGCAAAGGAATGAATATGACTGAGTATGTAATTGCATTGTAAACAAATAACTCAACAACAGAAATGACCTCAGTCGGCCCCAACAGGATAAGCATATAGCCTAGACATGATTTCTAGCATAAATCACAGCTCGAGTGCTCTAACACATAGAGTTCAGTAAAAATGTTCAAATAAGATAGCTACACAATTCCATGGAATCGACTAAATCACAATTCACACGGTGCATGCCCACATGCCCGTCACCTTGCATGCTCGTCACCTCGACATCAATCACATAACATGTAATTCGAGGTTCATACCCTCAGCACAAAGTATAGAAGTGCTACTTACCTCGAACAAGTCAAATCCAATACTGAGCAAGCCAAACGATGCTCCAAAAATACCATCTCGTGCGTACCGACCTCCGGACGACTCGAAACTAGTCAAAAGCAACTCAAATGCATCAAATGAAGCCTAAGGAAACAATTCCAAATGATAAAGGTCGAATCTTTAATCAAAAGTCCAAAATCAACCAAAAAATCAAATCCGAGCTCGCACCTCGAAACTCAAATCCGACTCCAATTCGATGTTCAAAACTCAAAAGTTCACTTTATGAAATTTTAGACAAAACCCCCTAATTATCTCTTTTGAATTCATCAACCAATTGCCAAAATTGAAGATAGATTCGCTAAATATAATCAAAACCAAGTGTAGAACATATACCCCAATCCATGTGATGAAAATTGCTTCAAAACTCGCCTCAATCCGAGCTCCAAATCTCAAAATATGATAAAAGAACCAAAAACCTCGATTTTATAGCTTTTGCCCAGCAAATTCCGCATATGCGGTTCACATTTTCGCATCTGCGACCTCCGCTTCTGCGGAACAATTTTGCTTCTGTGAAGTCTCTCTGAAGACCAGCCTTCCACACCTATGAGACTTTTTTCGCTTCTGCGCATATGCAGGTGCGGTGCACAATCCCGCTTCTGCGCTTAATATCGCTTCTGCGCCCATGGACATCACTTCTGCGCGACCCCAGATGCACCTCAAGCTCCGCATCTGCGATCTTCCTCACCCAGCTCTCAACTCGCTTTTGCAACTCCTTTGTCGCTTCCGCAACCATCGCACCTGCGAAAACCAGCTGCAGGTGCAATAACACCAGATCTTGCCACTAGCATCTTTAGCTAAAAATGATCCAAACAATTTGAACCTCGTCCGAAACTCTTCCGAACCACTCGGGACCCCGTCCGAATATACCAACTAGTCCTATAACATAATGCGAACCCATTCGAGGCCTCAAATCACGCATAACAACATCGAAACGACGAACCGTACCACAATTCTAACTTGAATGAACTTGAACTTTCAACTTCCAAAACTCGCGCCAAGACATATCAAATCAACCTGGAATGAACTGAATTTTGCACACAAGCCCCAAATGACATAATGAAGCTATTCCAATTCCTGGAACCACAATTCGAACCCGATATCATCAAAGTAAACTCTCAGTTAAACTTATGAACTTTCCAATCCTTCAAATTTCCAACTTTCGTTAATTAGTGTCGAATCCTTCTAGAAATATCCAAATGCAAATCTGGGCATACGCCCGAGTCCAAAATCACCATCCGGACCTAACGGAACCATCAAAATCCCAATCCGAGGTCAAATGCTAAAAAGTCAAACTTGGTCAACTCTTCCAACTTAAAGCTTCAATCATAAAGTTCATTCTTCCAAATCGATTCTAAATAACCTGAAAACCAAAACCGACGATTCACACAAGTCATAATACATCATACGGAGCTACTCATGTCCTCAAACTACCGATGAAAGTGAAAATGCTCAAAACAACTGGTCGGTCGTTACATCCTCCCCCACTTAAACATACGTTTGTCCTTGAACGTGCTGATAGTCATTCCAAAGCCGTCAAACTGTCGCATAACCTTACCATGCACATATTGGGGTGATCCCACGTCACCCTATTCCATATAGGCCCGACAACACAACATAACTGAAGATCATTACTTCGACCCTAGCCCGTAAATCTTAGAATCCAATTTACAACATCCGGAATTTTCTATAATACCCAAATCTCGCATCCACACACTGTATAAGTCTGAACACGCTGTATCAAGCCATAACTATAGCCCAAGATGCAATCACATGATATACCACATAACTCAAATACTCATAGTAATAATTTTCGACCACAATAACTGCTAGAAACAAACCTGGTACCGGTAATAAACCTCATATCAAATAAAACCTCGTTCAAAACTTTCGTACATTGCCGATGATGAAAGAAACAGAAGAAACTCATAACCATTCATCAAATCAACCAGTCATGGAGCTCCGTCTCCTTCGACAAGAACTATAGCTAATTTCAAAGTCGACTTCCGATATTATCCTTCCAAATATACCACATTGACATGCTACACCAATTCAACCTAGAGCCACAACCGTGCAATCCGTGCACCAATATGCAACAATTCAAATGCACCCAAAAATAGGAAATGACTCAGATGAGAGAACCGTCCTGCAAGCTCAACAAGTACCAACACAACCGCAATGCTATGAACCCATCATACATAGTAGAACCAAGACACACTAATCTAACACAAAGAATCATATCCTATCATAGCCCAGCTGCAATACGTGACCCATCCAAACACTGATCTATACGAAATACTTTGAGTCCCCAATGCTCAAAATCAACAACCATAAGCAATTCGACGCCAAGTATACAAGTGCATGACCATAACCATGGAGAAGCAAACAACACAATATACCACAATCGGAAAAGACCATAACCAAGGCGCAATCAACCATTCCACACCCCCAATCACCATCTCGCTCGAATTCCGCTATAAGGCCCAAAAAGAACCATACCATGTGTGCGTATAACCCACAAATCACAAGCCCTCGTAGCATAGAGGAGTAACACATAGATCATATCAGAACAAGAATAAGCTCAACTCTAACTGAATGGCACATCCCTCAATAATAGCAGTACGGAGTCAACCAATCCGACCCGGTGTAGAATACACATCCTCATTTGGCCTACCAATGGGCCCCAAATCAACTCTGGTCATCCTCAAATAGATAAATAATCCTCCGAAAGTCCACAATGACCGAACCATACACATACTATCATCTGACTAGGTTTGGCCACATCTTCACAGTCCACAACCACGAAACAATCTGCTTATGAGAATTCCCGGTCTCCAAATCCATAGAACACATGAATCACCATATCTGATCCCAACTCCACCGCCCGAATGTCTAACACATCTCTCATACACGATCATCGCACGAGGAATACTTCTAAAATTCTTCCGTGTCACATAGCAGAAATTTGAATATCAGCAGTCGATCAACCAGATGAGTACCACAATACCAATGAAGCACCCGCATGTCAAAATACAATACGCCTTCTGGATGTACACTCTACTCAGGTAATGCCAATTAGTGCTAACATCCGAAATTGTTGGTGCTGCATAGATTCATGATCTTCCTTTTGGAACTGAATCGTATACTTGCACATACAAATCTCAATCCCACACAACACACTGCATCTATCATGCCATCATATGAAAAGCACAAGAATCTCATGATCAACTCTGAGTCGCCTGCAGAATACATACCCGATCGGTCAAAAACCTTTCATTTGATCTCATCCAGGAAAAAATCACAATACGTAACATGTTCTTCACGCTAGTAGGAAATATACACCTTGAACTGTGGTAGAAACCATTAAGAACTCTTTGTAATCCATTTGCACATGACCAAGCTACGCAAGTCGCCAAAACCCATGAGCATTGCCACGAAACACCTGTAGAGACTCACCACATCATAAGAACCAAAAGAACCGAGCATACCATTATCATATTGATCAAACCGACCACCAAACTACCCTATTTCTCCAAGATCCTCCCGAATTACCCTCTGGTTGACACTTCTCCTTGCCAGAACACCACGATCCTTACTCACAACTCACCACAAGAGATTCTAGCATAAAACTACACTGCCCTAAGGCCCATAAGCCGCTGCATTCCCTCTTAAGCACCCCAAAAGTACCACAAACGAGACACTCACTCTGAAGAGACCTTCCGTGAATCCAAAACTGTTTCACTCATCTTCCTGATACTGAAATGTAGAATCCATAATGATATAGAAATATTGCGAGTCTCGACACCATCTAATGTAAATCTCATATCTTAGCCATATACAAATCCACAAAATTCTCAATTGTTAAATATAAATCTTAAATCCATTAGAACCTCCTCGAGAGTCATCCACTCTGCTCAAATCTCAATTGCACCGACCAAACGAGCCGAACGACCTGTGCCCCACTAGCACGTCAACAGCCAAAGAAGTAACCCTACCTTAACGCAACTGAGCAAATTCCGACATCGTGCGCACTACATCCGTCATGAATAACAACTCAAATCATTCCATGATTTCCATATACCCATAAAGTGTAATATAACCCATATCCATAAATTCCTTTACTCGAGTAAATATAAGCAGTAAATCAATAAGAACATTGTGAAGTATCATTGAAACCAAATAAGGAACACAGAGGACAACCAATTAGTCAAGCCGTGCTAACACACGATTCACAACGAAATCACTCACTGATACTTCATCTCATAGTCACAAATCACAGGTCTCAAGCCATCATCATGTACTCACGGCACCTCGTGCCCACATCTCGAATCACAACTACACGGACAATTCACGTGCTAATATCTCAATCCGCCCGGTATGATCACAGGCGCACATTCACAATCCGTCCGCATTGTCACAGGCTCACAATCACAATCCGCTCACCATAATCACAGGCTCACAATCACAAATCCGCCCGGCATGGTCACATGCTCAATATCAATGTGGAAACAGACAATACAAGAACACATGGGCATGATCAATAAATGTCAAGTTTCGTGTTCATGAGCTAGTATAAGTGGCATGTCACTGTGTATGCTTGTGCGAGTGTACTACTGCAGTCCAAGTTAACAAGTAATATCAAAGAAATCGAGTAACTCATCAAAGCAACAAAACAAGTTACGTAAGATGTATGACGAACACACGAAAAAGCAAACCATCACACGAATATCACCGACACAATGTCCCTGATCCATCACACATCATCCCTGACATTACCATCCTTATCTCTCCGATAGTCACCCGTATCACTCCGCCCGGACAGTATCATTAGCCACCCTTATCTCTCCGATAGCCACCCTTATCTCTCCTATAGCCACCCTTATCTCTCCATATAATAGCCACTGGTATCACTCTGCCATGAAAATTTTATGAGCCACTCTTATCTCTCCGATAGCCACCCGTATCACTCCGTCTAATAGCCACCCACATCACTCCGCCCTGACAATATCATTAGCCACCCTTATCTCTCTAATAGCCACATGTATCACTCCATATAATAGCCACCCTTATCACTCTACCCGGATAATAACACAATAGCCACCCTTATCACTCCATACATTCAACTGAGATGCCACCTTTATGCCCCACAAAACAACGGTGAGATGCCTCCCTTATACCCCGCATAGCAACCACAAACCACACAATAATTTCACAAATGCTAACATCATAACAACATGACATATCAACCATAACAAAAGTGCCTAGAGGCCACAACCTTTCCAAAGGTCCAATAATATCAATATTTCTACAACAAATAGCCCACGACTCAAACACAATATGTATAGAATCTCAATAACAACAAATGATGGGAAAGTAACTCAACAAGGAACAACACCCCCTTTAAACATAAAGTTCAATTAAAATAGATTAATGAATTTCGACAACTTCAATTCCAATTAATTGTTCTAGGATAAACTCAATAGTGAAAGTATCTCCATGAAATGGCAACTTCAGATCCTAGTCTATGAATTAGGCTAGCAATGAAAGAGATGACACGACTAGTACTGCGTCTATATGCATGAGGATAACCCGTCAATAAAAGGATATCATGTAACAACAATTTCAACTAAGATTAATTCAACAATAAAAGAAATCATATAATGGTAAAAGTGGTAACGACTTAAAATAAAGCACATAAGAGCAAACTCGACAAGTAAAGAATGTGATATATAACGACAACTTCAAATAAAATATGTGATAGCATACACAATGAATAAAAGATACCACATGTGCTAATGAATCCCGAATAAATACATGAAAGAGGCCTAAGAGTCTAGACCGGTCAATTTTACACATATAAGCCCGAATACGTACTTGTCACCTCGTGTACATGGCTTTCACATGACACAAATAGCACAAACGACTCAAATCCTAAGGGGTAGTTCCCCCACACAAAGTTAGGCAAGATACTTACCTCAAAGAAGCTAAACCGATACTCTAAGATGGCCTTCTCGTGTGAAACAACCTTCAGACAGCTCAAATCTAGCCAAAAATAACTTAATATCATAAATAAAAATCATAAAATAATAATTCCGAATAATAAAGCTTTAATCTTTAATGAAAACTAAAAAGTCAACCCCGGCCCGCACCTTAGAACCCGACAAATTTACAAAATCCGAACACCCATTCCGATACGAGTCCAACCATACCAAAATTATTCAATTCCAACATCAAATCGGCCTTCAAATCCTCATTTTATATTTTTGAAAGTTTATACAAAACTTCTCATTTTCTCCCATTTAAATCACTGATTTAATATTAAAAATAAAGATGGAATCACGAAATATAATTAAATATGGATAAAGAACATCTACCCCAATCCAAGGTGTGAAAATCCCCTTCAAAATTACCCAAATCCGAGCTCCATAGCTCAAAATATGATAAAATGACCAAGACCTTCGAAATAGAGTACTTTAAACACTGATCCAGAGGTACCCTTTGCGATCGCGGTCGCCAACCTCGCGATCGCGTTTCAAAAATTTTCCAACACAAATTTTCCCATCCGCGATCGCAACCTGTGCCTTGCGATCGCGATGAACAAATTCCCATTGCCCTTCCCAAACTCTTCTCTGACGGTCTGTAGTGTAACAACCATAATTTTTTATACAAAAATCCAAATGACAAACGGTTTGATTTTCTGAAAACTAGACTCATAAGGCTACGACTTTCGTTTTTGCTCATCTCCAAATTCCTTATAGATTGCAAGATATAAGCTTCCAAAGTCGGGTAAGTGATAGGAGAATTTCCTCTACGCGATCGCAAAAGTGCTTCTAACATACAAGGCCAAATCCTTAATACAACCAACCCCGACTTTGGCACTACTAACTGCCCTTTTTTCCTCCACCCGAAGTCCACAATCGCGATGCATACCCCTATGGCCAAAATCCTGCAGTTAAAAATGGCCTAGAAATGGTTCGAAACTACCCCGAAACTCACCCGAACCCCTCGGGACCCCTTCCGAACATACCAATGAGTCTTGTAGCATACCGCGGACCTGCTCGAGGCCTCAAATCACATCAAACAACATCAAGACTGCGAATCGCACCTCAAATGGAACTTAATGAAATTATGAACTTTCAACTTCTACAACTTGCTTCGAATCATACCAAATCAACCCGGAATAACGTCAAGTTTTGCATGTAAGTCCCAAATGACATAATGGTGCTATTCCAACTCTTGGAATCGTAATTCAAGCGCGATATTCATAGAGTCAACTCTCGGTCAAACCTCTCGACCTTCCAAACCTTTAACTTTGCAATTATTGCTAAAATGCATCAAATCAACCTACGGACCTCCAAATCCAAATCTGGGCATATGCCTAAGTTCAAAATCACCATACGAAGCTATTGGAATCATCAAATACCATTTCGGAGTCATCTACACAAAAGTCAAACTCTGGTAAACTCTCACTACTTAAGCTTCTAAGATAAGAATCATCTTTCCAAATCATCCCCGAATCATCCAAAAATCGAACTCGGCCACAGATGCAAGTCATAATACATAACCCGAAGCTACTCGAGACCTTAAGCCACCAAATGGAATGCTAGTTCTCAAAATGACCGGTCGGGTCGTTACTATGCTGCTACTACATTCTCTTAAAGGAACGAGAATGAAGCAAATTTAATGGGTTTCAACTTCTTGTGCTTACAATCATACATGAATTTGATTATGGCAAGACACAGAAATTTTACTACTTCGGGTGATTATAATTTCTTACAAACTCTAATAGATTATTGCCTTTGCCTGTATTTAAAATCAAATTATAGAATTTTAAGAATTTAAAAGAGAAAAATAAGGTAAAATACTTACCTTAAATCCAGAATTTTATTTCTGAAGGAAGTTCATGGAACAATTGACAATCATTATGCCCGATATTATGTACAAGTTGAGCATCATGCACATATTCTAAAGTCTGGTGACCAAAGCAGATGCCTAGTATAGGAATATCAATGTCACGACCCAACTCTCACCGGAGCCGTGACGACGCCTAACACAACTTGCTAGGCAAGCCAATAGTCACACAATAATAATGAACTTAATAAATATGGTTTAATAACTCAACAATAGAAATATCGTAAAATAACTGATGAAAACAACAACAATACTGCTACAACCAACCCAATGATCTGGTGTCATCGAGTACACGAGCACTACTAAGTATCAAAATACAAGGCCAAATCCTCAATACAACTATCTGAACAATAGAACAGTAATGACAAAAATACTGAAAGGGAACTTCAAGGTCTGCGGACGACATAGCAGCCTCGTAGTCTCCCAACAGTTGGTACCAAGACAACTATAGCAATCACCACGTCCGAAACTACCTGGATCTGCACACGAAATGTAGAGTGTAATATGAGTATAACCAACCCTATGTACTCAATAAGTAACAAATATAACCATGGGCTAAAAGCAGTGATGAACTCAGAAGAAACAGTCAGAGACCAATATTAAGAACCAATACAGCTTAGGATATAAAGGAAACAATATAAATAAATAACTCGATGATATCATGTTTAGCTCGTTCACATTTATGAAATTTAGACATGCTTTTCAAGTATAACAATTAAAGCCCAACACAGATAAAAATATTTCATTTATTAACTAGCATGAGGAAAATACATCTCTATGCCTACATATCAACTCAATATCATCACGATGGAGCCATCAAGAATAACAACACTTAGCACGCTCATGGTGCCTGGCACAAGGCCCTTCCCATCAATCACATCAATACTTAGCACTCTACAGGTGCCTGGCATAAATGCCTCTTACCAAAGCACGTATATATAACACTGTGCCTGCGCCCAATGCTGGCATGTCAGATTCTGGAGGGGCGGATCATGCCCAAGCACTAATCAAAATCACATAGCCCAATAGTAGGGTCTGGCGCCCACGGCACCCCAAATCAGTAACACTTAGTCCAATATGAGCTTGGCATGCGTCACCTCAAATCAATACCAAATCGGCTCTATGACCCAAGCTCAATCATCAACTGCTTAAGTCTCAGTTAACCACATCTCAAACTACTCCATTCAACGGTGTTACACATATGAGGCATGAACAACATGTGAGGAAAACAAATAAGAAAGTACTAAGACAGAGATATCATACATGGATATATTATCATGACTGAGAGTATGTGTACATTTCAAATAGCTCAAAAATAATAAGTATAGCCCTATCCTGTCTTAAACAACTAGCATATAGCCTAGACATGATTTCTAACATGAATCAAAACTCAAATAGTAATACTGGTTTAGAAAACACAGATATAACGAGGAATGATAGCAAAAACACATCCCTTAGTAGTCTAAAATCCATCTCAAATCATAAATACTTCGGTGCATGCACACACACCCGTCACCTAGTGCGTGCATCACCCCAATACGTTTCATATAACATGGTTCCCAAGGATATTTACCCTTAAATTCAAGTTTAGATTACTTACCTCAAAACGCGAGATCAATACTCCAAAAAGCCTTTCCACGTGAATTGGCCTCTGAGTGACTCGAATCTAGTCCAAAATAACTTAATATCATCAATAAGAACTATAGGAAATAATCCCACACAATAAAACTAAGGTCTTTAATCAAATCGGAAAGCCAACCTAAAAAATCAACCCCGGGCCCGCACCTTGGAACCCGATCAAACTCAGAAATTCCGGACACTCATTCAATTACGAGTTCAATAATACCAATTTCATTCAATTTCAACCACAAATCGATCCCCAAGTCGTAAAATCTCACTCTCCAATAATAGCCTAAAATCCCTAATTTCACCTTAAATCCATATAATCTAGGTGTAATAATCGATGGATAATCAATATGTATCATCAAAAGTGAGTAAAGATCACTTACTTACTTTATTCAATTGTGATGAAAAGCTCTCCAAATATCTCCCTAGACTGAGCTCCAAAACTCAAAATGTGTTAAAATGACAAAACCCTCGAAAAATAGAGTACTTAAAATCTGCCCATGCATACCCTCCGCGATCGTGGAAATGCCTTCGCGATCGTGAAGAACAAACTCCTAAAGTTGCCAAAACCTTCTACCCGAATGCGGCGACCAAGTCCGATGACCAACAATGCCATGCCTACGCAAATGTGTCCCTTCTTCCGCGAATGCAAAGGCTTAAGGTCTGATGCTCCCAGCCAGCCTCCCTTCTACACGAACGCGTCGCCCCTCACATGATCACAAAGGGAACTACCTTAATGCATGCACCTACTCGCGAACGCGAAGAATAATTTGCCCGCCAACCAAGAAGCCCTACGCAAACGTGACCCCTGTGTTGCGATCGCGAAGAAGAACACACCAGACATCATAATAGCAATCCAATACATAGAGAAATGGTCCGAAACACACCCGAGATCCTTGGGACCCCGTCCAATTACACTACCCAATCCCAAAATACAACACGAACCTACTGGAGGCCTCAAATCACACAAAACAATATCAAAACCACAAGTTGCACCCCAATTCAAGCCTAATGAACTAATAAACTTTTAACTTCTAAAACTCATGTCGAATCACATCAAACCAACCTGAATGACTTCAATTTTTGCACACAAGTCTCCAATGACACTGTCCTATTCCAACTTCCGAAACTAAAACCCGTACCCGATATCAATAAAGTCAACTCTCAGTCAAACTTCTCAACTTTCCAAACATCCAACTTTCTAACTTTCGTCAAAAAACTCAAATCATCCTACGGACCTCCAAATCTATATCCGGACATACACCTAAGTCAAACTCCGGTCAACTCTTTCAACTTAAGCTTCCAACCTCGGGACTAAGTGCCCCAATTCATTCCAAAACCTCCCCGAAACCAAACTACTCACTCGGCAAGTCACATAACCACAAACACACGTAAGTAAAGCATCAAATAGGGGAAAGGACCGGCCGGGTCATTACATTCAATGCATTCACGCAATAGCCTCACACAAATTCCTATATCTTCTCTCCACGGGTGGTTTAATTTCTCAAACATTAGGCAACTAATTTAATAGTATATCTACAATTTAAAACAACCGCCCTCTACTCAATTGGTTGAAGTTTTGTGCTGATAACGTTTTATGAAACAACAAAAGCAGAAGAAGAGTATTGAAGAGAAAAGTAGATAGAGAATTCTTATTGATTTGGGATGAATTACAATGGAATAGAACTCTTTATTTATAAGGGAAAAATGACTTAGCCTCAAAGTAACAAGTTCTAGAATCTCTCTAAAAGATAGACATTCACTAGAAATAAAATATTATTTATAACATAATAAGTAATTTGTTATTACATGTAAAATATATTGATGATGTAAAAATTTATCAACGTCAATTTATATAACTTAACTCCAGTGTTTGTGAGAGAGAGAACATGTTTAATATGCTCGTGCAAATTGATTATATAGCGTTGCTTAATTAGCACTAAATAGCATATTTTGCTGTTACTTGAATGAAATCTTCAGCCTAGTATATAAATAGACTGTATATTTATGGATAATCACAGAGGAATCTGTGATGCCATCGAATGGATTTCACTTAAGATATGGAAGACTAATTAATCTGTTAATGGGGCTTTAATCTATTACAAATAAATAAAAGTTGATGTAGAATAAAATTGATGGGGTTTTTCTTTCTTTTCTTTTTGTAACTTAATAATATGGAGCTAGTTGAAGACTACGCAAATTCTTGGAAAAATATATAGTTTAATAACAAGGAGCTAGTGGAAGACTATGAAAAATCCTTAAAGGAACACGATTGCTTTCGGATTGAAAAGTAGGGGCATCTTTCATTTGAAAGTATGAACAAATCAGAATATCTCGCACTATCTCGTCAATAATTTTGAGCAATTTTCAAAGTCAATATTCATTAAAAAGAAGCATATTGTCACAAGAAGTTCTAACTGTAAAAAAGATCCACGAGTAATCTAGAAAGAAAATGTGCTTTGGACAAAAAAATCATATTTTATCAAGTGTGGGAGCCAGAATGATATTACTCACTTCGATTAGATGTAAGGTACTTCGCACTAGGTTAGCTAGCTTTTTAAAGTTGTAAATTTCCACTTTGAACAAAAAGGATTTAATTTAATTTATATAAATAGCTACGTATTCTACCTATTGTTAACCTTTTACAATGACTCAACAAAGAGTTTAACGTAAGTATTTCTTAGGTTAAAAACACAGTGTCAAAATCACCACATATAGAGCATTGAAGTTTAGATTAGGTATAAATAATGATATCTCACTCAACTTGCATTGAAATTTCAAACAATTTCCTGGAATAACCCCTTAATATAGTGGTAAGTGTAACTACATTCTTTTTACTAATCTAGTCTCTTTTATGTATTTTCTTTCTATTTGTCCCTTTTCCTGGTAGACATTTTACTTTTCCTTTCTACTATTCTGTAAATTAAAAGACAGAAAGAAATATTTTATGTAATACCCAAACTCACTCAATAATATTAATTCGTACCACTTAAGTTACAAAGGTAATGTTGCATGTACTTAAAAATTGAGTTTTAGTTTTTTGACTGCGCTTGATCATATGGGTTTTTGACTATTAGATAAATTTGGAATGTATTGAATGTTTTGTTACTTTGTAAGTGAGCTTGGAGTTCGGAGTTGATCACTAAAAAAAACGAGATCCTGATAATAAGTTAATAATCAAGAGCCATATATAAGATATGAGTTTTCAAGAATATATATAATTTGTACACATTTAATAAATTATTTAAAATAAATACATGATTCGAATAAAAATTACTAAGTTTGATCGAACCCGTATCCATGCTCTAGCTCAGCCCCTTCGAATATAGACCTGACCTACATGAATATACCTTATCGTTTAAGAGCTACACACTACGTGTGTATATTGCATGACATGAGTTTGTAAAACTTTTGAGCCAAGAATATATTGTGTTTTGATGATTAACAAATTGTGATAAGAACCAGATTTTAAGGTCTAGTCTAGGATGTTGCAAGACTGCTGTGAAGACGTGACAAGATAAGTATGGTGAACGTTAAAAGAACCAGGTTTACAACATGCTAGTTGAAGTCAGCAAGTCAGACATAGAAGACCAACATTCCTGTATAGAGTAAAATATGCTATGTTAAGTGATCGCACAAGGGAGTGACACGTGGAGCCGAAGGCAGAAGATAGCTAAAACCGAAGGCAACTATTTTGTTTACTACCAAAAAGAATGGTGCTCATAAAGACGAAATAATTGACCCGATAGCGTTTAGTGAAAAATATCCTACAGTATTTAGTACATCACCCGTTATAAAGAATTTGACTTCCATGCCTGCCGTTACACATTCTTCAACGGCCCTCATAATTGACATTAAAGAAGGGCTTGATCCTAGGACCTTATTTCCCAGGTGCAACTAAAAATAGTGAGCTCTATTATCGTTGTAGAGGACACGAATTTTCTGGTAAACTTACGCTATAATCTATTCAAAGCTTAATATAATTTTATCTTCTGCTCCTTGATTTCATTGCTATTGTGCCCGGAGACCCTGCTCCCGAAAATACTGTTTCTGCTATTTTATCTCCATCTCAAGGCTAAGTATTGTATATTTATTTAATTCTTCTATTATTTCAGGAATAAATTAATTCACGTGTCCAGAAACCACGTATAATTCAACTGTATCATTTTACGGGTAAACAGTTTGGTGCCCATCGTGGGGCTTAGACAGTTGTGTAATTGAGTTGGTCTTGCTTCTTTTACTAACATGTTTTGATTATTTGTTCTTAGAAAAAAATCATTGAAAATGGCATATAATGGTATTAACAACACACACAATCTTGAGGGCCAAGGAGACCAGCCTCAGCATGAAGATTCAATCAGTGATACCCGCAATGAGGGGATCGATACCAAGCTAGTCCACGGCAGACGGTACTCACGACATGTTCGGGAGGCGACTCCCGGTGATGCTGAAGAGGAACATGTTGTTGAAGCGGTGAGGGTCCTACAAGAAGAACAAGAGGTCATCCTAGGCCATCTCACACGGCATGATAATGTTTTGACAGAAATATAGCAGGAATTAACGTGTGCTTCCAATAACGCAAACGGACGAGGTCCAGTTCCTCTCGGTGCTCCCACAAATCAAACAATGCAGAGGGTCGACAACAATACCCCGAGGGGCGAGGTCGGCTTCGATGAGGCCGGGGGGAATGGATCCGGTCACAAGAGTGAGAGCGATCCCTTCGAAAGAGAACTCTTGCGGTTTATGAAGGAAGTAAATGCCCGCATGGACCAAATGCCGGGTGCACCACCGGTGCTGAAAGGAACGGACTCAAAGAAGTATACTCAACTGTTGTACAAACCGAGCGCGGAAATAGAATTGATCTCGAAATGGTTTAAAATGCCCGATGTACCAAAATATGATAGTCTTCGGACCCTCAGGAGTATATTACCACCTATACAATGGCGGTGAAAGGGAATGATTTATCTCCCTACGAGATTGAATAAGTTTTGCTAAAGAAATTCGGAGAGACTCTCACGAGGGGAGTTTTGACGTGGTATTCGCTGTTGCCCGAAAATTCTATAGATTCCTTTGAGATGCTCGCAATTCTTTCATTAAGGCCTATGCCGGGGCCAGAAAGGTGCAGGACCGAAAGGATGACATATTTAGAATTACACAAGGAGAGTCCGAGTTGGTGCTAGAATTCGTCACCCGATTCCAGAAGGAAAGAATGTTGCTCCCGGCTGTTCCGTATGAATGGACGGCTGAAGCATTCACCAAGGGTTTGAATCCGAGAAGTTCTGATGCTTCCCGGAAATTGAAGGAAAGTTTGCTCGAGTTCCAAGCGATGATTTGGGCGGATGTTCAAAATCGGTACGAGTCCGAGCATCGGTTAAAAGTCAGGAGAAGAATAAAGAGAAATCAAAAGATGATTTCGATGCAGATAGACGATCTTCGAGGGGCCGATTTTTGCCTTATGAAGGACTGGTTCGCTACCGATAAAAGAACTGATCATGGCCAAAACAACAAATTGCTACAGGACAAGGAAGCATCAGGTTCTCGAGATCCTTCCTACCCTAGACTTTCAGAATACAACTTCAATGTTAATGTAGTAGAGTTGGTATTGGATATGAGGAACATTAAAGAAGCATGGTTCCTGAAGCCGATGACGTCTGACCCCAGCCAGAGAGATCCTAATTTATGGTGCGAATACCACAGGGCGAATGGCCACCGAACTGGAGATTGCCGACATCTGCGTGAGGAGGTGGCGACACTACTGAAAAATGGCCATCTTAGGGAATTCGTAAGTGACGGGACCAAAAACAATTAGGGTCACAACCGTGATAACTTGGAGCCTTCAAAAGCAAGAGAAGAACCCCCGCGCCAGACGATCAACATGATTTTTGGGGGGAACGAGATTAATGGGGTTACCTTCTCGGCAGCAAAAAAGACGAAGGTAATGGTAACCCACAACAAGAGGCTCCGAGAGGTCGCTGAGGAGGACATCACTTTCACGGAGGAAGACGCAGACGGATTAGTTCTATCGCACAACGACGTATTGGTATTTTTTTTGAATGTATTAAATTTTAAAATCAAACCTGTTCTAGTAGATCCAGGGAGTTCGGCCGATATCATACAATGGAGGGTATTAGAGCAAGCCAAACTTATTGGAAGCATTGTTCCAGCTACAAAACTCCTCGCTAGGTTCAACCTCACAAGCGTGACAACTCGAGGAGAGATCCTGCTGCCCACAAATGCCGATGGTGTGATAAAGACGACCCTTTTCGAGGTTGTGGACAGACGGATTACAACATTATTCTAGGAAGACCATGGTTGCACGAGATGAAAGATGTACCATCAACGTATCATCAGTTGCTGAAATTCCCAACTCCTTAGGGGATTAAGCAGATAAAAGGCGACCAACCAGCAAAAAGGGAGATGAATTAAATTTTGGTCTCCAGTAGCAAAAGGAAAGAGCATGCGGCATAGCAATTAAAGAAACCGACGCCTACTCCCGAATCAAGTGAAGTCAACCAGGGGGAAGAGGTGTCGGAATATTATCAGGTGCCAAGATATTTCCAGGTACCAATAGAGATAGACGCAACAAATTCCACAACAGAAGAGCTTGAACAAGTCGCATTGTTTGAAAAGTTCTTGGACAGGAAATTCCATTTGGGGACAGGACTGCACCCCGAGCTCAGGTATGTATTTCTTTAATTTCTCAAGTTTAACGCCGATTGCTTTGCGTGGTCGCATGCGGATATGAAAGGTATCCCGACGAAAGTGGTTGTGTACAAGCTAAGCTTGGATCCTAGCTTTCCTCTGGTAAGACAAAAGAAACGTCCTATTGCTGAGGCCAGAAATAAATTCGTCAAAGAAGAGGTAACTCGCCTACTTGATATTAGTTCGATCTGAGAGGTAAAGTATCCAGATTAGCTAGCTAACGTAGTAGTGGTTCCTAAGAAGAACAATAAATTTTATATGTGTGTAGACTATAAGGACTTGAATAAGACATGTCCAAAGGACTCGTTCCCACTGCCAAACATCAATCAAATAATTGATGCAATGGCCGGGCACGAGTTAATGAGTTTCCTCGATGCTTACTCCGGGTACAACCAAATTAAGATGAACCCAAAGGATCAGGAAAAGACTTTGTTCATGACAAACTTCGGCACATACTGCTATAATGTGATGCCGTTTGGGCTAAAGAACGCCGGAGCCACTTATTAGCGGCTCGTAAACAAGATGTTTGAAAAATAGATGGGGAAAACCATGAAAGTTTATATAGATGATATGCTTGTTAAGTCTTTGAACGCATGTGATCATCTTAAGCACTTGCAAGAAACTTTTGACATTCTAAGGAAGCATAACATGTAGCTTAATTCTGAGAACTGCGTGTTCGGGGTCAGCTCTGACAAATTCCTAGGATTTCTGGTGTCACAAAGGGAGATTGAGGTAAAACCCGATAAAATCAATGCCATCAAAGATATCCCGGACTAGCTATCAAGCATAAAAGAGGTTCAAACGCTCACAGGGAGATTGGCCGCTTTGAACAGGTTCATTTCCCGGTCATCAGAGAAATGCCATCATTTCTTCGCGCTACTTAAAAAGAAGAACAACTTCGAATGGACCCTGGAATGCCAATAGGCTTTGAGGGATTTGAACAGGTACTTGTCAAGCCCTCTGTTACCATCAAAGCCGGAGGAAGGAGAAAAATTATTAATCTACCTAGCAGTCTCAGAGGTAGCGGTAAGCGTCGTTTTAGTACGTGAGGATGAAGGTACGCAATCTCTCATTTATTAGGTGAGTTGAATTTTAACGGGAGGAGAAACTCGCTACCCGCATTTGGAGAAGCTGGCCTTAGCTTTCATAGTCGTCGTTCGGAAGCTAAGGCCTTACTTCTAATGTCACCCGATAACTGTGGTGACCACCTTTCATCTGCGAAATATCCTTCATAAACCCAAAATCTCGGGTAGGTTAGCCAGGTGGGTCGTCGAAATGAATGAATTTGACATAGAATATAAACCTAGGATTGCATTTAAGTCACAAGTTCTAGCCGACTTTGTGGCCGATTTCAGTTCGGGATTGCTGCCTCTAGCAACCAAAGAGGCAGTGATGGTGTCAGAATCAACATCGGTAGTTTGGACTCTATTTATGGACAAATCTTCTAACGTAAAGGGGTTCAGGCTCGGCATAGTATTAATCACGCCTTCGAAAGAAACCCTAAGGCAGACCATAAGAATGGTCTCTTTGACTAACAACGAAGTAGAGCATGAAGATTCGGATGCAGAACTCGAGTTAGCCCGAGGACTAGATTCCGAGGTCATAGAAATCAGATGCAACTCTCAGCTGGTGGTAAATCAGGTCTACGGGATCTTTGAAACCAAAGAGGAGCGCATGCAACAGTACATAGTGAAGGTTCAGGCTCTACTTGCTCAGTTCCGGGAATGGTCCATTATGCATATCCTGAGGGAAGAAAATGCAGAAGCAGATGCATTAGCTAACCAGCTTATCAATGAAAATGAAGGGATTGGATTCTGGTACGGTAACACAGCTCATGCACTCAGTTTTGGACGCAGATAGATACCATGAGGTAAATACGACTAATTTCGTCTGGGACTGGAGGAATGAGATCATTGATTATCTCGAACATGGGAAGTTTCCCGAAGACCCCAAGGCTTCCCCGAAGCTGCACGCCAAAGCAGCACGATATAACTTCAAAGGAGGCCAATTGTACAGGAAGTCTTTCCAAGGCCGCTGGCCCGATACTTGGGAGCTTCTAAAGCTAATTATGTTATGCGAGAAGTCCACGAAGGGATATGTGAAAATCATTCGGGCCCAGACTCCTTAGTACTAAAATTGGTAAGGGCAGGATACTATTGGTGATGCAATATAAAACGCAAAACAAGAAAATAAAGGATAGAAGCAAGACGCTCAATGAACTATTAAGACAACAACTAGGAACTAGTATACTTACCTTCTTGATGAATTCAAGGAGTACCTATACTATACGAACAACCCTCAATACAAAATCGGCAGCAACTTTGCTCCAAACTCGTGTGCTTTTTTGAACTTGTCCAATTTTTGGTGTGATTCCAAATTGAACTCGTTCCTTGTTTAATCGAACAGTTTGCAAGACCATCGTTGTCTTGAGGGTTGTTCGTATAGTATAGGTACTCCGTGACTTCATCAAGAAGGTAAGTAGACTAGTTCCTACTTGTTGTCTTGATAGTTCATTGAGCGTCTTGCTTCTACCCTTTTATCTTGTTTTTCACGTTTTATATTGCTTCAGTTGGTATCAGAGCTTGGAAAGGGTTTTTTTTACAATCCCAATAATGTCCTTCATGCCTTAGTTTTAGGGTTTAATCTTGAATTTCGTTTTTGATTAAAAAAAACGTGAAAGAAGAGAAACAAAAAGAAACCGAGAACTGATTGTTGATTATAGTTGCTATTACATCTAGGGTTGACATCTTGAAGTCTTCATTGTTAAATATTGTTCTTGAAACCAATCTTGAATTTCTTGATCGTTAAAAAGCCGTTCTTGAAACCCTAAGTTGAAATCTTGAAGTGAATTGAACTGTTAGATGAATTGTCCATTGTTCTTGGTTGAATTCTTGAAGTTCTTGGACATCAACTTGTGGTCTTGAATTAGTTCACTTTAATCTTGGGAATTCTTGAAGTTCTTGGATGTCAATTATAGTTCTTGATATAACTCAGATTAGTCTTGGGGATTCTTGAAGTTCAACCGTCTTTGAAAAATTTGCGTTGAATTCTTGAAGTTCTTAAAAATCAACTTGTTGTTCTTGAACTTGGTGTCTAAAAAACGTGTAGAACTTGGAGTCTAGGAGAAGAGGAGAATAAGAAACCTCAAGCCTAGTCTAAGAAGGAAACAACTCCCATTCCAAAAGGGAGAATGATACCTCTAAACTGTTAATTTGACTAGTTCATAAGGGTGTTTACTTGAGTTCTAATGATGAAGTTTGTACTAACATTCACCCCTTGCCTAGTGTTGTTGATGATGTTTTACAGGAATATGGGAACATGCCGCGAGGAGATGGTTCATTCCAAGTGTTGCAGAAGAATAATAACAACACCTATGTTATAGACCTGCCAGGTAGTGCCGCTTTGAAAGATGAAGATGGTTCGGTTTCGAGGACGAAATCTTCTCAAGAAGGGGAGAATGATGCAGGCAAACCTGATCAAGCTACGTTCATGCCATCAATGTTGAATAAGACAAGAAAAGGCGTTGGTTAGCCTTGGAGAAGAGCCAAGCATTCACACATCTTGTGTTGGAAGAAATATTTGTTGATGATGTACATTTGTGTTTATGTTGTATTATTGTGTTGCTATGGAAGACATTGACTATTCTCTTTACTTAGCCAAATTGTGGCCTTTTTGTTAGTTATTTGTTTTCTAGTTGATTTAGGACAAGGCTCATTCTATATAAGCCTAAAGACTTCATTATTTTCAGTACCTAACTTTGATATTGAATACAAAAATCGGCAGCAACTTTGTTCCAAACTCGTGTGCTTTGAACTTGTCCAATTTTTAGTGTGATTCCAAATTGAACTCATTCCTTTATTTGATCGAACAGTTTGCAAGACTATCGTTGTCTGGAGGGTTATTCGTATAGTATAGGTACTCCGTGACTTCATCAAGAAGGTAAGTAGACTAGTTCCTACTTGTTGTCTTGATAGTTCATTGAGCGTCTTGCTTCTATCCTTTTATCTTGTTTTCTGTATTTTATATTGCATCAATTGGCCCCGAATGGAATAAGATGCTAAAACATTCGTACAAAAATGCAACTAGTGTCAATGCTGCGCACCACTGGTATATCAACCAGCAGAACCATTGCACTCAGTTTTGTCTCCATGGCCGTTCATGAAATGGGGGATGGATATCATCGGCTCAATGCCGCCAGTACCAGGTAAGATAAGATTTCTTTTAGTTTTAACTGACTAATTTTCTAAGTGGGTTGAAGCAGGTCCTTATCAGAAGATCGCCGAACGAGAAATGGTGGATTTCTTGTGGAGAACATAATTGGTGGATTTGGAATACCAAAAGAGATAGCCTACGATACTGGGCCACAATTTATAGGTGCAAAGATCATGAAGTTCGTTGAAGACTTGAAAATCAAAAGAATCACATGTTCGCCCTATCATCCGAGTTCAAATGGCCAAGCGGAGTCAATTAAAAAAGTGATCATACAAAAACTCAAAAAGAGATTAGAAGCAGCCAAAGGAAATGGCCCGAGGAACTGCAAGGAGTGCTATGGGTGTACCGAGCAATGGCCAAATCGAGCACATGAGAGACTCCTTTCTCCCTTGTGTACGGAGCAGAAGCCTTGATCACGGTGGAAGTAGGGGAACCTACTTTGAGATATTTCCAGGCAAATTAAGAGGCAAACAATGAAGCAATGTTAGTCAATTTGGAGCTACTCGATGAGCACAAGGGCTTGGCGCATATAAAGATGGTAGCTCAAAAATAGAGAATAGAAACATATTATAGTCGAAGAGCCAACCTCCGTTATTTCAAAGCGGGTGACTTGGTTCTAAGAAAGTAACTCAAAACACCCGAGAACTCAATGTAGGGAAGCTAGGTCCATATGGGAAGGCCTTTACCGGGTTTCAGCTGTCGCCGGGAAAGGTTCATACAAGTTGGAGAATCAAGATGGAGAAAAGTTGCCAAGCAACTGGAATGTGGCACACCTCAAGAGATACTATTGTTGATGAATGTTGCCTGTACTGAAAGTATGTGCTGCACTCTTTTTTCCTTCATCCAGTTTTTTTCCCAATTGGTTTTTCTAGCAAGGTTTTTAATGAGGCAGCTACGGAAATCATACTACAAAGAAGGTTTCAACAAAAACAATAAAACCTTTTAATAGCAAGGCACACAAGCAAAGAACCACTCCGGAACGGTTAGGTAATCTTTGGCTCGATAGCAAAATTCCCTCCGGGAAGTTAAGTTTGCTATCAAGAAAAGGTTACCCGATCGTTCACAAGTGCAAAGCACTAAGGGATTGTTAGATAGTCTTTGGCTCGGTAGCATAAATTCCTAAAGGGAAGTGAAGTTAGTGGGGTCCTCGAAGGTGCAAAACATCCAGTATTCAAATTCGCATTCTTTGCATTCGAACACTGGGGGGGGGAGGATGTGAGGATACGACAACAATGTCTTCCACAACGACCATAAGCATAGTTGTATCATCAGGACCGGGGATTGCACGGCCAACCACGTACAAACAAATTGTACAAATTAGCCACAAGAAATGGCAATGTATCTTTAGCATAACGAATAACGAATGCTAATGTATTTTTTTAAAATGGAAGGAATAAAGTAAAGTCCTTTTATTTGTATCTTGTTTCTTGTCTGAACGATGAGTTGATTTTGTCATTTGAAAGTTAAACAAGTACTTCAAATGCTAGTGCTGTAATGAACATGAGACGTCATTTTCAAGAGCACCGTAAACATAAGAGGGCCCTTTCTTATAAAACCCTCACGATAAATGGTTGATCAAAAGAACTTGTGCCCGAAATCCAAATGCATTTAAGGGAAAATACACGCAATGCCTTGGCAGAAAGAACGCCAAGATTAAAAACTTGCATAAATGTTCAAACAAAAGAACGCAAAAAGACTTATGCAACACTTGAGCAAAAGATATTTTTATTCACAATAAATGTGCCAAAACAGAACAGGTACAAAATTTGGGAAAAGAAATGAAAAACTAAATTGCTGCATCTCTGGAACCCGGAGGAAGATAAGCATCCGCACCCCAGGGGAAGTGGGTAGATCGGCCACCGGCTCAATGTGTTGATCCTCATCATTTTGGCCTTCGACATCTTCGCCCTCCGATTCCTCTTCAGTTCCCGAGGATTCGGAACCGGAATTAGAAGAATCGGAAGCATCAGGCCCTAAAGGGAGACCCCTTTTAGCAGCCGACTCCAGCATACGGGCTTTAGCGATTTCGGCATTTTCTAGAAACGGGATCCGGAAATGGGAGTTGGCATTTTCCACCATCACAAGCTCCCCCCAGAGTGCATAGGCATCATCCTCGGTTGGTGTAATTAACTCAACAGACTGAGCATTCTGTTGTGTTGAGAAAGGTCGTTGTATTATATGTAGAGAAGCCCCCTCCTCACTGGCTTCTCCATCATCGTCAATCATCATGGTATCTATGGTCGGCACGGGCAGAGCGTTTGTCACGACGACTTCCGTAGACGTCTCGGGGTTAGCATTCTCTCTTATTCTTTCCCCCAGCCACGGAGGAACGACTTCTTTTTGGTTGCTTGTTCTCCGGCCCGGGACCCCGAGAAGAAGCACTCGCACCAGAAGCAGGCCCGGAGATGCCTGTCTGTGAAAAAGCCTTCTACAGTAGCCTCGCTGCATCGGCAGGATAAGAAAAAATGTCCTCTTCGGGGACGACAATGGAGCCCTGGGGTAGACTTATATTCAACAAGAGAAAAGAATCAGATAACTTACTTTTGAGAAAAGGTAAAGATAAGATGAGTTCAACTTACTATGATTTTTGGCCTTCCACCCGTATTTCAGGAACAACTTTTTCCATGTGCGGGTTTCGGGCGTAGTAACATCCAAATTTTTTTTAACCCATTGGTTCAAGCCCTCAACCCTAAGAGGAACCCACCGAGTCACTAAGACAGGTAAAGGAA
Organism: Nicotiana obtusifolia; assembly: GCA_002018475.1. Taxonomy (NCBI): domain Eukaryota; kingdom Viridiplantae; phylum Streptophyta; class Magnoliopsida; order Solanales; family Solanaceae; genus Nicotiana; species Nicotiana obtusifolia. The sequence continues at coordinate 36,283 of MCJB01029275.1, read as the reverse complement.
GAAAAATCAATAATGTCGAAGAATGGTATTTAACAGAAAAAGTAGCAAACGGTGTACTTACGAGGCCGGGATGATGTCACTGGTGGTGACTGAAATGAACTGTTCCATACATCCACGATCGTTATCATCATTTGTCACGACCCAAAATCCACTAGTAGTCATGATGGCGCCTAACACTGCCGTCAAACAAGCCAACATGGATTAGTCAATTTAATTACTTATTCTAGTACCTTAAAATCATAATTCTTTTTAATGAAATAGTGTGAAAAAGAATTTACAGAACTACAATAGTGAATAACCCGTAAGAACCCCTAAAACCCGGTGTCATAAGTGCATGAACATCAATTAGGAAATATAATAAAATACAACATTTATCTTGAATATAAGTTAGACAGGAAAATATAACCCTGATGGAGACTCTACAAGCTGCGGATCGTAACATGAAATGTAGCTCACTGTAAAGTCCCGAGATGGCTGCGCCTCTGTGCCCAAAGGATCACCAGACATATAAGTACCTGCACAAAAATTGTAGCAAGTGTAGTATGAGTATGTAAATCAACGCGTACCCAGTAAGTATCTAGCCTAACCCCATAGAAGTAGTGACGAAGGGTGGACATCAACATTTACTAATGGTCCAATATGATAGATACAGTAGAAGTAAACAGAGAGCCCTAGTAGATAAACGAAATAACAAGTGTAAATACATGGTACAATCCTCCTTTAAGCAACGATTCAAACTCTTAGCTAGTAGCTACCTCCTCAATCTGAGTATATATATAATGGACCTTACCAGATAGGTCGTCACAGTTAATTCAGGAACAAGCTCATAGATATGCTGGCTTCTTGCCAATTATTACGCACGATTTCATAAGAGTATTTTATAGAATGTCGAGGCGTACGACCCGATCCATCATAACATTACCAAATCATAGATATATATATTTTATTGTTGAGGCAAACGACCCGCTCCCATGAGAGTGTGGTACATAACTCCTGTCAAGGCGTACGGCCCGATTCATCAAAGTGTGCACACTGCCGAGGGTCGAACGACATGAAGCATAGATGTATCTATCCTGCTGAGACGAACGACCCGATCCCATTAGAATAAGAAGCTTTAATGGGTCCTCGACCCCATTCACGAATAGTATTGTAAGTTATAGATATTAAGGGAACTTGTCGATGAGAACACATAACATGGGAGAATTTCGTAAGGAGAGTACAAGTAATTCGCGGCTTATCATGAAGCTAGTCAAATCTCTACAATAGCAAGTCTATCACTCTACGCAAGTCCAGTCTCAAGTCGTAATGTAAAATAAGGAATTTAATAGGCAGGAGACAACTCAAGTAGTACAGCTATAGCATGGTTTGAATCTAAGTCTACCCGTACATATCATGAATCTAGCTACGCACGGACTCTCGTCACCAGGTGCATACGTAGCCCCCTCAACAAGTAACACATAACAAATACATCACCTAGGGGTAGTTTCCCCCTCAGAGTTAGACAGGAGACTCACCTCGCTTCGAAGTTCCATAACTGGCTCCAACGCCCCTCCAACACCTCAAACCAAAGCCCGTTGATCCAAAACTATTCAAACAATGTGCAAACCAATCAATAAATACTCTAATACCCATAATTAATCAATTTAAATAAATTCTTAACTCCACTCAAAAAGTCTATTTGATCAACCCTCAATCCCACGTGCCTGGATTCCGAAACTTTTCGAAGATAAACTTTACCCATAACACCACGAACTCAATTATATTGTTTATTCCAAATTCCATGTCCAATTTCGTGGTCAAATTTCAAAAATACCAATTTCTAGGGTTTTCTTCAAAATCTCACAACTTCTACCAATTTCATGCTTGAATCCATATAATAACCATGTATCTAACTCACAATGTGAAAAAATCACTTATCTCATTATAGTTGATGAAGATTGCACTCCAAAAGTGCTCTAAAATCGGCTTCCATGGACGAAATGAGATGAAAATGGGCCAAACCCCGTTTTAAAGAAGTCTCACTGCCTAGCACAAATTACGATTCTGCAGTGAGAAGGTCGATTTTGCGATAGCCGCTTGTGCGGCTCCAAGTCTTGCACCTGGGAGAAACCAAGCAAGATCGCTGGCCGTATTTGCATCCCTCATGCGCATCTGTGCGCACGCTTCTACGCTTCCCACTCCTTAGGTGCGGTCCCGCACTATAGCGAGATGACCGCATCTGCGGTCTCAACACTGCCCAACGAAAATCCGCATTTGCGTCCCTCTTGGCCGCTTCTGCGGCCAAAACCTCGCAGGTGCGGTTACACCAGAAGACAGTTGCTTTAGCATTTCTTCCAAGTCCAAACTCGATCCGTGGATCATCCGGGATCCACCCGAGGCCGTCCGGACATCAACCAAACCTACCAACAAGTCCTAAAAGACGATACGGACTTAGTCGAGCCTTCAAATCACACCAAACAACATCGAAACTACGAATCGACGATCGAATCTTTCTTTAAACTTCCAAACTTTCAAACTTCGTCGAACGCGTCCGAACCTTACCAAAACATTCCAGAATGACGCCAAAATTTGCGCACAAGTTATAAATCACAATACGGACCTACTTCCACTCCTGGAATCAGAATCTTACCCCGACATCAAAAAGTCCACTCCCGGTCAAGCATCCCAAAATCATCAAATTTTCAACTTTCGCCGATTGACGCCGAAATGACCTACACACCTCTAAATCAACGTCCAAACGCGCTCCTAAGACCAAAATCACCATATGAAACAATTCCCAGGCTCGGGATCCCAAATGACATTAACAACATCTTTCAAGTCAAACTTAAGAATTTTTTAGACTTTTTAAAATACCAACCTTCATAATAAGCACCGAAATATTCTCGGGTGATCCTATATTCAACCCGAACATATTCCTCAAGTCCGAAATCATCATACGAACCTATTGGAACCTTCAAATCCTGATTCCGAGGTCATCTACTCAAAAGTCAAACCTTGGTCAACTTACCCAACTTAAAGCTTCCGAATTTAGAATTTTCATTCCAAATCAACTCCGAACTTTCGAAATTCAATTCCGACCACACGCGCAAGTCATAATACCTGAAGTGAAGCTACTCAAGGCCTTAAACCGGCGAACGACACGCTAGAGCTCAAAACGACCAGCCGAGTCGTTACATTCTCCCCCACTTAAACATACGTTCGTCCTCGAACGTGCTAAGGACTACTCCGAAGTTGTCCAAAATCACTATACAACACCTTGTGCACCTACCCGTGTCACCACATTCTAGTTGAACACATTTGCTCGAGCCAGACTGAAAATCCTCCCTATAACCTTAGCTAACAAGCCTTAGAATCAAATTTCAACTTCCGAATTTCTTTACAAGGCGTGATTCTAACACATGAACACCGTACCAATCGCCACACATTGCACCAAAACATGATCATACATCTATGCTGAAATCACACCATGCACCACATAAGTCGGTTGCCCGTAATAATATCCTTCGACCATAATAGCTGAACTTTCACGAATCCGATGCCCGCAATACATCTCATGACGTATATAAATCCTGTTCCAACTCTCACAATACTTCCACGACGAAAGAGATGTGTAAAATCTCATAACCACCTGCCAAATCAATAATTCATGGAGTCTCTCCTCCTGACAAGAACCATTACCTGATTCTGAATTGAATAACGATATTTTCCCTTTAATGTACCTTGTATAAACTTGATTGCACAAATTTCAGGTCCACACATGATACCATTGCGGTGTGTAACCCGATCCGAACATGAAATCGTTGCGGTATGCAACTTGATCCAAACATGAAACCGTTGCGTTGTGCAACCCGATCCAAATAACGTACCCGTGGCGGCATGCCACCCGATCCACACATAACAATAAATAAGGAATGCCCATCAATCCATAATGCTTATACCTACGAAATAACGAATATCAACCACAAGCACGCCAAGTGCAAAAATACCATCCTGGGGAGATGGATACCGCCATACGCTGCAAAACCCAAGCACGGGTAAGGCGCAATAAATGACCTATATCTCAAGAGCCATCCTTCTTATTTAATACCACAAGCTACACGGGACCATAACACACATGCAAATAATCAAGCCATCTCAATCCGGAACAACTCCCACAGTTCACAACCAAAGGAATAGATCGCCTTCCAGGCATAAACTCTCACATTAATGATATTACCAAAAATCCCCGTACTTCGTTTCAATCTTTAACAATCGAGTGACCAACATGTCACACTTATACAAATCTCCTCGTGGGGTACTCTCCCACGACCTTATGCACCAGGTACCCGCACTAATTCTGTAAAGCAAATCAAAAATCTACAAATCAATACACAAAGCCTCTTACACAGAATGCCATTCTCAGGTGACACTAAAGAAAATGCCAGCTTACTCTAAACATCTGAACTCTCCCCTGCTCATCCGAGCTCGTGACATTCTTGTCAACACCGAACCACAACCTTGATCCTCAACTCCTAATTCTATTGCTGCTCACTACACCTATCATGCCGCTATGCCAGAGTACAAGAATTCATCATAACTCCTGTACTACTAGTAGAATAAATACTTCATTGGCTAAAATCCTTTCACTTATGTCATTTCAGAAGAACCATTGCAACACGCAGCTGAATTCCCTTAACCACAGAAAATATAAACCTCAAGTTGTGGTCTAAATCGTCACAACTCTTCCGGGATCCATTTACACATAACAAGGCCATTAGAATCAAATACCTCCCAAATTAATCAAATTATGGCGGCTGTCAAGCCCACACGTACCGCCACAAATCACCCGTATAACTAACATGCCGAAGGAACTAATCATTTGCACAATCATGCTGGTTCAAACCATTACTATCCAACCTATCTTCTTTCAATTTACTCTTGACTTGCCTTAGAAATAATAATAGCTCCATTCAAAAACATAATGAACTCAATCAGCACTCATCCCGAGTGACCCGAATCACGAGACCACATCGTCTCAATACTCATGAATTGTCTCATACCCTCCTCAAGCGCACAATAGCATCTCCAACTGGTACACCCATTCTGCAAGACCTTCCGCGAATCTGAAGCTATTTCTCCCATTCCTACAATACTACCTCGTAGACTTGATGATAACATAGAAATTCTTCGAGTAATCTTCACACTCTGCTACAAGATCCCGGTCGTCAGTCACCTAATGAACCCAAAAATCCTTAAACACCACACTTACATTCTTGAACCCATTAGAACCGCACTGGAGAGTCACCCATTCTGACTTGGTCCCGAATATATAACTCAACTCTAGTGCGCTGATAGCACATGAGCACTTCCAAAGAAGCAACTGGCTGAATTTTTTTTCCTTGTACATCACATCCACCAGAAGCATAAACTCTGAGTCTTCCCAAAATTGGACATGAATCGATAAGACGAAGTATAGCACACATTCCTTAAGTTCATCGCTCGAATTTACCCTGATGTTTTATTTTCTTAGTCATAATAACCCGCCAATACGCCGATAACCAGAAACCGCACAAGTAGGCAACCACGTGACCCAATCGTAGACGGTGGGCTCCCCCACTTAGCTTTAAGCTACCATCATGTAAAGTAGAACCCACAAAGATTCCTCCTTCTCAATTACCATGATTTCGCACGGCCAACCTGCAAAATTTCTCATACTCTCTTGTTAAACCTTTCATGAACATTCCGAAATATTAGACACAATCGCATATTTGACGTTATGCCGAGTAGTAAGTAGAAATCTTTGTAGAAACTTCATCAAAATCACGCAACCGCTAACCTGCTCACAGGAGATAACCTACCTGTGGAATTCCATGCCGACATCTTCCAACGGCGCTGAACTGGGTACAACTACTATGAAATTAGTAGGCTCTCCTGAGCCCGTGCTCATCCACCAGCTGTACAAGTCTGTTCATTCCCTATTGACATCAACTAAAAGTTTAACAATACTTTCCAAACTCAAGTCGTATTGTACCTAAAACGATAATCAGATCTTCACACCCCACTTCATTTCAAACAAACTCCTTTCAGCCTTATTTGATCTTTCTTCGTACAGTAACCATCAGTCCAAATAAAATCTGTAGGCCAAAGCACCTTCCATCACGATTCCGAAACTGTTCTACACTTTCTCAAGGCACGGGACTATCCGATTACAGAATCCATATGCCAATCTGCCACTCTTACTTCGGTTAAACCATCTCCTTTAAGCAACTTCTCAACCTCTGCTTCTCATACTTGACCTGCTACTACTTCAACCACCGCAAAACACTTCCTGCCATGTCGTTCCTCATACTTCATTGCTCAAATGCTGTGTCAAATTGAAATCCATCTTTGTAGCATCTGAACCAATAAAATGTTACCGACCCCAAGCCTCTTCGAAGATCATCTTTCTCGAGCAATCAACATTAGAATTACCAATTTGATTCTGAACCGCCGCACACAGCTATCTCTAGCAATCGCCGCTCAGGCACCATTTCACAACACCTGCCCCAAAGGAAAAATCCATGAAGACCGTAGCACCGGAGAACCGTAATGCGTCCAAACAAGGACGGCGACATCGCATCACAATGAAAATTCCACCATGCTGAAAATATCAAGTCTCGTTACTTTATCAACCAAACATGGACATCCATAGTTCGATTGATTTTCCTCCACTGGAATTAAATGTTGAACCCCTTAATCATGCACTGAGAAATCCTCTCTCCAAGCCATTCACTACCTCAACACGTAAATGAGCACCTTCCCATTACACCAACATTGTGCGATAACAACGCATTGACATTGTATCAATCCGTGCATAGTCTCAAAACCATAGAAAAATGCAGATACTGAGCTAGAATAAAAGAACATCCTTCCTCAAGGTGACGATAATAGCCTGCCCGAACACGTAGGGAAAAACATCCTTTGCCACGTCTGAAGTACCACTACAAATCCTCGACGCCCAATCAATAACAAGCGCTTCGCGTCTCATAAGATTGAGTAGGAAGGAAAAAACGACACAAGCATAAATGGAATCAAACAGCACGATGAGGAAATCAAGAAGAAAGTGCTCCTAACAGCCCTGTAGCCTCTCGAAGATAATTAGAGATGTCTCCGTACCGATCCACAAGCCTCTACTAGATTTTCTCATGACTCGTGAGACCTAAGTGAACATAATGCTCTGATACCAAGCTGTCACGACCCAAAATCCATTAGTGGTCATAATGGCGCCTAACATAGCCGTCAGGCAAGCCAACAAGGGTTAGTCAATTTAATTACTCATTCTAGTACCTTAAAATCATAATTTTTATTAATGAAATAGTGTGAAATAAGATTTATACGAACTACAATAGTGGATAACCCATGGGAACCCCAAAATCCGGTGTCATAAGTGCATGAGCATCAACTAGGAAATATAATAAAATACAACATCTGTCTTGAATATAAGTTAGATAGGAAAATATAAATAACCTTGATGAAGATTCTGCCGGCTGCAGATCGTAACATGAAATGCAGCTCATGGTAAAATCCCCGAAATGACCGCGCCTCTGCGCCCAAAGGACCACTAGAGATATAAGTACTTGCACAAAAAGTGCAACAAGTGTACTATGAGTACGTAAATCAATGCGTACCCAGTAAGTATCTAGCCTAACCCCACAGAAGTAGTGATGAGGGATCGACATTAACACTTACTAGTGGTCCAATATGATAGATACAGTAAAAGTAAACAGAGAGTCATAGTAGATAAACGAAACAACAAGTGTAAATACGTGGTACAGTCCTCCTCTCAGCAATGACTCAAACTCTCAGCTAGTAGCTACCTCCTCAATCGGAGTATATATATAATGGACCTTACCGGATAGGTCATCATAGTTCAATCAGGAACAAGCTCACAGATATATTGGCTTCTTGCCAATTATTACGCATGATTTCATAAGAGTATTTTATAGAAATGTCGAGGCATACGACCCGATCCATCATAACATTACCAAACCATAGATACATCTATTTTATTACCGAGGCGAACGTCCTGCTCCCATGATACTGTGGTACATAAATCCTGCTGAGGCGTACGGCCCGATCCATCAAAGTGTGCGCACTGCAGAGGGTCGAACGACACGAACTATAGATGTATCTATCGTGCCAAGGCTAACAGCCCGATCCCATTAGAATAAGAAGCTTTGGCGGGTCCTCGACCCCACTCACGAATAGTCGTGTGAGTTATATATTTTAAGGCAACTTGTCGATGAGAACGCATAATGCGGGAGAATTTTGTAAGGAGAGTACAAGTAATCCGTGGCTTATCACGAAGCCCGTCAAATCTCTACAATAGCAAGTCTATCACTCTACGTAAGTCCAGTCTCAAGTCGTAATGTAAAATAAGGAATTTAATAGGCCGGACACAACTCAAGTAGTACAGCTATAGCATGGTTTGAACCTAAGTCTACCCGGACATAACATGAATCTAGCTAGGCACAGACTCTCGTCACCGGGTGCATACATAGCCCCCTCAACAAGTAACACATAACAAATATATCGCATAGGGGTAGCTTCCCCCTCACAACGTTAGACATGAGACTCACCTCGCTCCGAAGTTTCATAACAAGCTCCAACGCCCCTCCAACACCTCAAACCAAAGCCCGTCGATCCAAAACTATTCAAACATTGTGAAAACCAATCAAAAGATACTCTAATACTTATAATTAATCAATTTAAACAAATTCTCAACTCCACTCAAAAAGTCTATAAGATCAACCCTTGAGCCCACGTGCCCGGGTTCCAAAAATTTTCGAAGATAAACTTTACCCATAACACCACGAACTCAAATATATAGTTTATTCCAAATTCCATGTCCAATTTCGTGGTCAAATTTCAAAAATACCAATTTCTAGTTTTTTCTTCAAAATCTCACAATTTCTACCAATTTCATGCTTGAATCCATATAAAAACCATGTATTTAACTCACAATATGAAGAAATCACTTACCTCATTATAGTTGATGAAGATGGCGCTCCAAAAGTGTTCCAAAATCGGCTCCCATGGACAAATAAGATGAAAATGGGCCAAACCCCCATTTTAAAGAAGCCTCACTACCCAGCAAAAATTCGCTTCTGCGATGAGAAGGTCGCTTCTACGACAGCCGCTTTTGCGGCTCCATCTCTTGCACCTGCAAGAAACCAAGCCAAGGTCGCTGGCCACATCTGCATCGCTCATGCGCATCTGCGCCCACGCTTCTGCGCTGCCCACTCTGCAGGTGCTGTCCTACTTCTGCGGCGAGATAACCGCATATGCGGTCTCAGCACTGCTCAACAAAAATACACAAGTAAAACTTAAGAATTTCTTAAACTTTTTAAAATACAGAGCTTCGAAAATAAGCGCCGAAATAATCCCGGGTGATCCGATATTCGACCCGAATATACGGCTCAAGTCTGAAATCATCATACAAACCTATTGGAACCTTCAAATCCCGATTCCGAGGTCGTTTAATCAAAAGTCAAACCTTGGTCAACTCTCCCAACTTAAAGCTTCCGAATTTAGAATTATCATTCCAAATCAACTCCGAACTTTCAAAATTCAATTCCGACCACGCGTACAATTCGTAATACTTGTAGTGAAGCTACTCAAGGCCTCAAACTGCCGAATGACGCACAAGAGCTCAAAATGACCGGTTGGGTCGTTACATCATCCATGCTAGATAGGAGTGCATGGTGGCCTCGCTTGCTGAAGTTAATCATTCCCCCATGAAAGATCTTGGGGGAATAAAGGTTCATCACGTGAGCTAGGGATAGCTCCTACCCCATTTGTTGGCACAGGCGCTGAAGACAAGCAATCGTCCTCGACATGGAGGGACTCACTTGTGCCAAACATACCTGGTAACAGAGGTAGAACTCCACAATGACGGAGTCAAGTTCTTCTCTCAGAGAAAACGTACCTAAAGTGAAGGGATACATATAAAAGTACGTAAAACCCTTCTTGGGTAAGGTTACCTGCTCTGCTAGATCAGGAGCGATAATGTCTAAATCCTAGCAATGACAATCTTCCTTCATAGCGGGATTACTGGAAAGGTGGATGGAAGAAGGATATCTGCCAACGGCCCATGTATGAGAGTTAGCAGAAGGAAATTTCTCTTCGAAGTCTTTAGTTGTGACATAACTTCTGGGGATGATGGTGCTCACTGTGGGAGGAGCAATTTCATCGGCTTTGCTTTTGTTCTTTGAGGAACTGAGGTTTTTTGAAGACTAAACCATTTTATGTTAGAGAAGAAGGAAAAAAAAATTTCTTACGAAGAAAATTAAAGAAAGGTTGAAGAACAGAGTACAAGTTGAATGAAGAGAGTTTGAGAGAGTCTGGAGAATTATGAGGTATGAATAAAGGAAGTTGATGCGTATAAGTAAAGGTTTAGGGAGCTAAATTCGTGGCCATGATTACCTCGATAGCCGGCAAAAGCCATGTTGGATCATGGGATGACGCGTGTTCGGGACATTAAATGTGGAGAGACGTGCGTCTAATCAACCGGTAGAAGCTTTTCAGAGGGAGTCAGTGAAATTCCCGCCAAAAATAATGTTTCTACCAACTTCCCGGTGATACAATGTTATGTCACCAGAAAGCAGAGGGACTATCTGTGTAGGGTAAAATATGTTATAATAAGTGACCGCACAAGGGAGTGACACGTGGAGCCGAAGGCAGAAGATAGCTAAAACTGAAGACGACTATTCCGTACGTTAACGGAAAGAATGGTGCTCATAAAGATGAAATAAATCCCTGCCACCCGGTAGCGTTTAATGAAGAATAATCTACAGCATTTAGTACACCGCTCATTATAAAGCATTTGACATTCATGCCCGTCGTTACACATTCTTCAATGACCCTCATACTTGACATTAAAGAAGGGCTTGATCCTAGGACCTTGTTCCCTAGGTGCAACTATAAATAGTGAGATCTATTATCGTTGTAGAGGATACGAATTTTTTGGTAAACTTACTCTACAATCTATTCAAAGCTTAATACAATTTTATCTTTTTGCTCCTTGATTTCATTGTTGTTGTGCCCGGAGACCGTGCTCCCCGAACTACTATTTCTGCTATTTTATCTGCATCTCAAGGCTAAGTATTGTATATCTATTTAATTCTTCTATTATTTCAGGATCAAATTAATTCACTTGTCTAGAAACCATATATAAATTCAACTGTACTGTTTTATGGGTACAATTCCCATGCGAGTAGGCATTTGTAGAAGATCTTCTCTGTGTCTGAAAAGGAATACGCGTTTGGAGGACTTTGTGTAGTAAAAGCAATATGCATATATCGAAAATACTCATGGGGAAAAGCAAGAAGGATACAAGTTGGAGTTAAATAATGAAACATAGCCTAAACATGAGAGGATTTTCTTAACCGAAATATTTTAGGATTTGGAGTATTAATTGAAGAGGAATTTCGGCCAATCTTGCACCTATAAAAGAAGACCTTTTGCCACAATTCAAGACTACTGCTATTGAGAGAAATGGTAAGAATACTTCTAATAATAGCAAATAGAGCAATAAGGTACTTCTGAAGATCCAACTCAATCAACTTAAGAACAAGTTCTTGAAGATGAAGCTGATTGAGTTCTTTAGTTGGTAGGATGAGTCTTTTGTTCTAAATTATAACCTATGATATGCTTTCTTAGATTTTTTATAATATGTTATTATTGAAACTTTATTTTTGTTAGCTTTCTAAGCTAGAGTTAGTCTGGAAAGGGGTTTCTATAATTGGGTTGACTGTAGGGGTTAGGGTACTAGAGTTAGTCCCCTTGGTATTGAGTTGTAACCTAAAAACTACTCTTTGTAGTTTGTGGAGATTTGAGAAAAATCCTACTGGGTAGGTCGTGGTTTTTACTCCCTTGAGAAAGAAGGTATTTCACGCAATAATCTATGTGTCAGCAATTATTCTTGTGTGTATGCTAAACTAGTTCAAAGAATCAGGTTCTTTGAAAACGGGAAAATCAAGCATGACACAATTCAATCTCCCCTTCTTGTGTCGAAGTGCAGTCTAACATAACAATTGGTATCAGAGCAAGTTCTTTCATAAGAGGCTAACACTTTGAAAGGATCTATAATGGCTGCACCACTAGATGCTCAAGAAGGACAATCAACTGTTAGCCCACCGCTGTTCAATAAAATATACTATGGATGGTGGAAGGAAAGGATGCGTGATTTCTTGGAAAGAGAAGACGTGGAACTCTAGGACAATGTTGAAAAGGGCAGGAAAATCCCAACTTTGATGACAACAATGTCGTCACTGGACCAGAGCTAAGAAAAAAAATACTCTGAGGAAGATGTCAAAGGAGTTCAAACGAATGCCAAGGCTAAGAAGGTCTTAATCTGTGGACTTGGCCTTGATGAATACAACAGAATATCTGCCTGCAAAGATGTAAAAGCTATATGGGATGCCTGCAGTGTGCTCATGAAGGTACCTCTCAAGTGAAGCAGTCAAAGATTGACATGCTAACTAGGCAATATGAACTGTTCAAAATGAAAGAGGGAAAAACTATCCTGGATATGCATACTAGGCTAACTGTCATTATTAATGAATTAATATCTCTTGGAGAAGTTATTCCTCGCTACAAAATTGTGAGGAAAATTCTGAGCGTATTACCTCCTTTATTAGACAGCAAGTTAATGCAACCATTGAAGCAAGGAATCTAAATATAATGACTCTTGATGATCTAATTGGATATCTAGAGACCTATGAGCTAAATCTCAGTCAGAATCGCTTGGACCGACAAGCTGCTGAACCTCGCACGACCACGAACCCGGTGCTCAAGAAAACCTACAAACAGGACAGAGAAGAAAATGATATGGCATTGCTGATTCGACGTTTTCAGAGAGAAATAAGGAAAGGTGGGTTCCTAAAGAACGATAGCTCATCAAAATCCAAGACTGTGGAGAAGAACAAGAATAATAATAGTGTTGTTGGCTTCTACAAGTGTGGAAAGAAACCACTTCATCAAAGACTGTCCCCTTTGGGAAAGCAACACTGCAAAAAAGATTGGGTTCCTGGATTAAGAAGGCCAAACAAGGCAATGGACAAAACTGCAAAAAAATGCCATGGCTGCCATGCAGTCATCGTCAACTGATAAGTCCAATGATGATGATGATGATGAAAGTCAAGATGAGGATCGGTCATTTATGGCTAAAGAGCATAGTGACTCAGAATCAGAAGATCTCTTGGAGTAGATAGCAAATTCAGACTCAGACGCTGATGAGGAAGAAGAACTTGGGATAAGCTTTCAATATATCATAGAAAAAATTCACACCTACTCTAAAAATAAAATGATTTCTCTGTCAGCTATCTTAATGTCACGACCCAAATCGGAGGATCGCGACGGGCACCCGGTGCCTTATTCAATCGAGTACCAACGTAATGTATCTTTCTTATCATACCACCATAGGAAAATGGACCAGAAGGGACGTCATGAGAAAATCAGAATAAAACAAGAGGGAATACTTGACATAAGATGACCCAAGATGATATACAAATTTATACATGTGACAAACGGGCCTATAAGGCCGACATGATCATTTATAAACTCAAAAAATAGGCCAACAAGGCCATACAAGTATCCATATACATGAAATCTGTCTTCAAGCCTCTAAGAGTACATAAACATTATAAAAGTCAGGAAGGGGTCCCGCCATACCAATAATTACATGTCCAAAGCATACTGACCAAATAGGTAACTCCGAAGCAAGTGGAGTGTGCCAATACCTTCCGCTGAGCTGATAGCCTACTAGGAGAACTGTCAACCTATCTATCAGGACATGTGGGCATGAAACACAATGATCCCAGGCAAAAAGGATGTCATTACGAATAAAATACCGAGTATGTAAGGTAGGAAAGCATAAATAACAACAGCAATGTAAAGAGTGATAGAGAAGATACAACCTGTAACATCTGAGTGCCACTGAGGGTGACTGGCGTGAAATGCATGATACATATATATATATACAAATAATTTCAAAAACATACGCCTCTGTGGGCATCATCATATACCCAGCCTCGAAGAGGACTCGGTAAAAACGTACCCCGCCATCATAAGGCTTGGTAAAATCGTACCCGGCCATGTGGAGCATGATAAAATCCAACTTATCAGTGGTTACACAATAGGTGCCATACCCGGCTGTCTATAGCGCGGCTTGGTAGAGTAAAATAGATACATATATATAATGCATGTTGGACTCATAGAATGTTGTTCTAAACCTTTCGGACTGACGTAAGTTTGTTGCACCTTCGTTTAACGTTATGGACATCATAACATTGATATGACCCTCAATAGGATTGGAGAATCACCCACCGCCTAAGTGGGTCCCATTGGGAGCTGCTTACGCAGTCACGCGAAAATACAAAAATCTCTCTACTCGGATGTCGTATTGACAAACGATACAATGCATTGGAAACTAGAATTGTAGACCTTCAATTTGATTGGCTGATCACCCCATAAATCTTATTATATTGAGAAAAAAGCTCTAATATATTTGACCTAATGTTCAGTATATTTATGAATGTAACTTGTGACAACCTTTCGTCGACTTTTGTTTCACAACTTGCTTGACTTCAAAAACCAACACAAAACTATCATACAACTATAATAACTCGTAACATAACCTCCTAATCATATTAAGCACCCTAGTCTCACCCCAAAAGTATATGTTATAATATTCCTAATTTGTCGACTTTCGATGAAACTTATTTTATTCAATTCGTTTAGCTTCTAGACCTTCCAACCCTCTTGGTACTTGCTATTCATAATATTAAATATTTGTAACCTCCAAGGTAAGACGATTAACTTACTTTTATATACTATCAAAGAGGATCTCATTCCCGAGCTTACATCAATTGACTTACGACGTACTTTTGCATACGAAAATATAGGGTGTAACATCATTCCCCCTTTTGGATTATTCGTCCTTGAATGTTGAGTGCGCTTATCAATCTTCTAACCTATAGCTTTTATGAATACTTTGATACTGTCCTTGCCACCTAGGAAACTGTTATGTTAATAAATCCAAACGCCAGGGCATTCTCCCCTTTAGGCCATTTACTCATACCACGACTTGTGGTCAAAATTCTTCAAGTCTCGTAATTGTTGCTACATTCTGTCAAGCAGCCTGTACAACTCTGACCTTGTATGAGTGCCTATGCGACTCTTCTCTCCATTTTTCCTCCAGATTTTAGTCAATCTCTAGGCCTTACTCTGTGAACATATATATAACTATGACAAGGTCCCTCTAGGCATCTATAGGTGTACTAAAGTTCTGCGCTCGATACTTTGTCGAACTTACGATTATTGCTATATTTGTTTCATAGCCTTGGTTATCTACACTTATGGATTTACTATATCTAGGTAGGTCATACTATACCATAGCACTTACTTCGATTTATTAATACCGAGGTTTGCTACTTTACTCTAGGTTACTCTCTCGCTGCTTATCCTATATGTATAAATCTAAATCCTTTAGTGTTTCCTCATTACTGCTCATTTTAAGAATGACAGTCTGATCTCATCTCAGACATTGGAACTTTTATCCATCTATTTTTGATTCACCTTAATGTTGATCTATAATCTACCAATGATAACTTGAAACTTCTTACGTAATACATTGTCACTAGGGCACACGTCTCATCGGGGAACATCTGAAGTTATTTGCTTGATCCACTTAGGGACAATGCTATACTTTAATAAACATATTTCATAGCATACCAACGTGATTCATCTTATAGGGGTATTCTGATCCCGTGCAATTCATGAAATCTCTTCTCCTTGAATAATTACTCAATCGAAGGCCTAAACATCATCCTCTTATCATTTATCACAATTACACCTTTACTTTACTACCATTGCAACATTCTATCTCTTCTAAATGCTCTTAATTTTAAACTCCTTTGAGTTCATTCAGGCTATATTGAGCTTTCTATAACTTACGGAAACAACTTTCTTATTTTGATGTACTTAATTCCGAGGCCTAACCTATTCTTGTCACCTTCTCACTCACCATTTCTTCTCTTTACTCCTATCTACATAAAACCTTGTCACTCTACCATACTTTAGCTTGCAACCTCCACATATCTATTTATACTACTTGCAATCTTCCTTTAAATTGCTAGCACCATAGATTTCTTTTCATGCCTTCTCAGTTGTCTTTAAATGTAAGCAATTAATTTACCTGGTCGTTCGACCACTTTTTCCATGAATACTTGGCTCATCTTAGTGCCCACACATATTGGAATTCTATGCAACCCATATGATCTCGAATATTACTTTTGATTTTTCTTCCTGTTCATTAGTCACGATAGGTGTCACCTTATAGAGTGCATACGATGTTGTAGTGAGACTATTGTTACAAGATCATTTCTTCTTTAGGTCACTATGCTTAGTTTCCTTACTTCCTCAGCTAGTCTTTCATGGTAATACTTTGGGGAGACCCCTTGAATCCTGTAAAGTTGCAAGCTTAATATATCGTATACCCACAGGATTTTTTTTTTGATGTTCTTACTCGCTTATAATTATCCTTAGTTACTTACCTCTGCGCCCTTGTGCTCGTAGGGTTGCTTCTGAATTGATATTTTGATTGTTTCCCTAGTGGCACTTTCTTTTATTTCTGAAACACTTATACGATATCTTTAACTATTCCAACTCCTATTTTAATGTTTCTCAAGGATCACGATGTCATATCTGCGAGACTGAATTCCCTATATTAGGATTCACTACGTTTATCTTGCAGAATCTGTTTATTTATCTGTATCCGCTTGTCTAGCCATAACTAGACACTTCCTGAATTAACTACTAACTACTCGTTGGTCCATTCTCATATCTATATTTCGTGTAATCTCTCTTGGGTTATTTCCTTTGTCTTAACTTACCTCTCACACGGGGCCCTTATATATCAAGTGTTCATTCACACTTATTTATCAATAACATCCCGGGCGGACCATTACTGCCTCTCCCTTGCGTCGTGCTTGCATAATGTTCTGGAGTCGTAACATATACGTAGGATCTGAATAAATGCAATCTCATTCCTTTCACCTTTTTACCGCATTCTTCCTTTAATATTCCATAGTTACCTCATCATCTTTGGCACCTTTTCACATCTTCACTGACATCTCACTCGCCTTGCGGCAACCCTTATATACCAAGGATAACTGAATTTCTTACTCATATGGGTACACCTAGTGTAACTGTCACACTTAGTCCCTTAAGCTTAACTCTTCTTACAATGATTGCTTTAGGGAAGCGTCTTCCTGGTGACCTTTGAAGGTCATTCTTCCGTTGTCCATTATATTATTGCCGGAAGGCGATCTCACGATGTCGACTATTATCAAATTCTTCAGTCCCTAATTCATGTTCGACTTTTTTATCTTGTTTACTATCCCATACTATTTTCTATTACTCCCGGGAGGGGGGGGG
>MCJB01029275.1:0-18806 GCA_002018475.1 Nicotiana obtusifolia | reverse complement strand
GGGGGGGGGGGGGGGGTCTAACTTTTCCTTCTGGTAATCACGTTGGAGTCACCAACTCATTTCTCAAAATGAGGATATGAATTTATGGCTTATACTCTTTTATTGTCCCAAGGCCTGTTACCTCTTGTCTTTCCTTCACTTGGCTATGGACTCTATCATGTTGTCATATTTTAATTTACTATTACCATTTTATCATATCTTACTCATAATGCTCCATTTACTCTCTTCTTATTCTCCTACTAATATTTCTATCTATCACTTTATTCTGAAAACTTCAACAAAACACTCTTTCGCTTTTTGCTCCCTTGCTCCATCCACTGGCTCTTCGAGTTGCCTAACGTTCTTTCCTTACTAGGGACGAAAGCCATACTATGGTAAATATTTATCCCTTCTAGGATTCCAGTGACTATCTTCTGAATTTTCTGAACATTCTAGCATTCTTATCTAACTGTACTTATTCTAGAGTGCACTGCCTGGGTGCTCACAGGAGAAGCACTATCACATATGCAATATCCTTCAGAAATGTCAGCTAATGCTAACAATCCATTCACCATCTTGGGTTACTCTAACTCCAGCCGGATCCTGATATCCCATCCTTCTCTTAAACTATATATGTTAGCTCCCATGGGTATAAGTGAGATGGGTGTGGCCAATAATACATACCTCTGTTAGTATTGAAGGTAACTCAAAATACTTATATTTCTCTGCATGATTTGTAAATATTGGTAATCTTCACTAACTGGGTACCTCGTACCCTTCTTCACCATGCTTCTTTTACTTGTTGAAACTTGTATCTACCTTCTGATTCATCTATTGATTTTTACCATATGGGTGGATAGATATTCATGCCTTATGGATCCTTATCAAGAAGCTTACACGTCTTAGTACACACATGATCTGCTGAAGACCTCACATTTACTCATCATAAGCATGATGCAAAATTGAGTTCCTCTTACTCAACTCTTCCATAGCCCTATTCAATCTCTTACCAACTATGTTTCTGGATGTAGGTATCATTGTATTATGAATAAAATAGAATTTAGGAGTTCGAATTCTTACAACTGAGCTCTACTACACGATATAGAGTAAGAAGAAAGTGTGATAGTCCTAAATGCCTTGTAGCCTCCTGCTTATATGTGGGGTGCACAACACACCCATAAACAAGACTCTACAAGACACAACTTGTAGATTCCCTAGGATAGAACTGCTCTAATACCATGTTTGTCACGATCCAAATCGGAGGGTCGCGACGGGCACTCGGTGCCTTACTCAACCGATGACCAACACAACGTATCTTTCTTATCATACCACCGTAGGTAAATGGGGAAGAAGGGCCATCATGAGATAACCAGAATAAAATATGAGGGAATACTCGACATAAGATGATCCAACATGATATACAAACTTATACATGTGACATACTGGACTATAAGGCCGACATGATCATTTGTGCACTCAAAACATAGGCCAACAAGTCCATACAAATATCCATATACGTTACATATGTCTACAAGTCTCTAAGAGTATATAGACATTATAATGGTTGGGATAGGGCCCCTCCATACCAATCATTACATGTCCAAAGGCATACTAACCAAATAGGCAACTCCGGAGCAAGTGGAGTGCGCCAACACCTTCCGCTAAGCTGATACCCTACTAGGAGGACTGTCAACCTGTCTATCGGGACCTGCAGGCATGAAACGCAGCGTCCCAAGGCAAAAGGAACGTCAGTACAAATAAAGTACCAAGTATGTTAGTCAGGCAAGCATAAATAAGAATAGTAATGCAAAGAGAGATAGAGAAGATACTACATGTACCATTTGAGTGCCTCTAAGGGTGACTGGCAAGAAATGCATGATATATATACATATATACATATATATATATATATATATACATATATACATATATATGTGTGTGTGTGTGTGTGTATACACACACACACACACATACATATACTTTTAAAAATATACGCCTCTGTGGGCATCATCATCATCATATCGTACCCGGCCTCGAAGAGGACTCGGTAAAAACGTACCCGGCCGTCATAAGGCTCAGTAGAATCATACCCGACCACGTGGAGCTCAGTATAACCAATTGATCAGTGGTTGCACAATAGGTGCCGCACCCAGTAGACTATAACGCGACTCGGTAGAGTAAAATAGATACATATATATAATGCATATTGGACTCATGGAATCACGTTCTGAACCTTTTGGAGTGACCTAAGTTCGTTGCACCTTTGATTAACGTTATGGACATCATACCATCCTTAAACATGCTTAGAATAACTTTATAAGGAAAGAACAACATGGACAACCTTAGTTGCCAGGAGTAGATTCATTATGAAATAGCGTATCATTTACCTTCATTTCACTTTAGATCATTCCAAAAGAAAGAAGGGAGTGCCTTAACATACCATTGCAATCTTCCCTCCATCGTCAATCAAGCTCAATATGATCTTTTTACGTCTACAATGAGTAAACTGACTTCGTCGTCATCATATACACGTTGTAACTCTTATATTTCATAACCAATATTCAACAAGAAAATGGACAGCACCTCCCTTGTTTTTACTACATTCCGTAAGATACTGAAAGTCACCAAACATCCCAAACAACAACAATTTAATTCACAATAAGCTCTCTGATTACTTCAACAACCATTTTGAGCGGCAAGATCGATTTACAATTAAACAAATAAGATTTAATCCAATACCTTTTCCATGAATCTTCCTACAACATCTATAACATCATACTTACTCTTACCATATCATATTTTCAGCCCAAAATATCATAAGAAAATCTTCAAAAATAGTCTACACGCCTAGTACCTTAACCTTTATCGTCAACCTTTTATTTTTCATGTTTTCTTCTTCAATCAACTTAATTGGCACATGAATAATATTAAAAACAGTAGCCATAACAATATCAAACTTTTTCTAATAATTTTCAACCACAACAAACCATATATATAGCCTCAACACAGCCCACAAAAAAAGATAACGATTCATTATGCCATGTTATTTCTATCTTGTAAATTTTTACTCAAACAACTCAACCAACACATGATTAACCTTAACCAAAATCAAGAATCTAATTTAATTACTTTAGCCAGTAGATACAACTTGAAATTCCTAGTTGGTGTAGCTCACAACAACCCTCAATCACACCACAACACCATGGGAGTTGTATTCTCTTCTTGAACCAACTTTTGATGTTCAAGTTGGTGTGTAAACACTTATATTTCACCTTGAAACTCTAATATATATGAAGAATGGACTGATTATTACCCTAATCAACAAGAACAACACAAAATCTGAGGTTACATCACTTTGAAGGATCCTCTAAAACAGCCACAAGATGAAGAACTACAATCTAACAAGCACCACGGGATTTCTAGCGTTGGATTCATGTTTTTATCTTTCGCTTTCCCTCTAAAATCATAGAGACTGGTTTGAGAGTGTTTTGGGAGAGTATAAGGTCTGGTTGGGTCAAAAAACAAACCCAAATGTGCCTTGCTCCGATCTTTAAAGGTTAGAGAATCACCCACCGCCTAAGTGGGTCCCACTGGAGCTACTTGTACACTCTTACAAAAATGCTAATATCGCTTTACTCCGATGTCGTATCGATGAACAGTTTAATGAGTTATAAACTACACTCGTAGACCTTCAGTTTGATAGGTGGATCATCCCGTAATTCTTATTATATTGAGAGAAAAGATCAAATACATTTGACCTAATTTTCAGCATATTTATGAATGTAACTTCTGACGACATTTCGTCGACTTTTGTTTCACAACTCTCTTTACTTCAAAGCTCAACACACAACTATCATGAGACTATAATAACTCATAACATAACCTCCTTATCATGTTAACCACCCTAGTCTCACCCCAAAAGCACATGTTATTCATGATATTTAATATTTGCAACCTCCAAGGCAATACGATTAACTTACTTTATATGCTTTCAAAGAGGATCTTATTTCCGAGCGTACATCAATTGACTTACAACGTATTTTGCGTACGAAAAATATGGGATGTAACACTTAACTGATGCATATAAATCAAATATGATGAAAATGAGCAATTAATGACTGAATTAGCATCACTTAGACTTGAATAAAAAGATCTAGAAATAAGTAGAGAAAATATTGAGGTCTTTATAGTAGATCTCAAGGACCAGATTCTTGTGTTAGAAGATGAAAAGGGTGCCTCAGAAACTGAAAATAATAGATTGCTGAATGCACCAAATAAAGGTAAGGAGCCAGCCACTAACCTTCAGGAGAAACTGGAAACTGAACTAAAAGAGGCCAACAACAAACTTCTAGTTGAATTTGAAAAGGCTAGGATACTTCAAGAAAACTTAGATAAGGCCAAGTTTGAATTAGAATAAAGAACTTGAGATGGACCAGGTCTTCCCAGATAATGTTCAAGATGCATGAAAACCACAATAACAATAAAAAGGGTCTAGGACATACTACGGCTAAAATCTAATACAACCCACATAGCAAGTATGTAGACGTTCTTGACAATCGTCTTTGCACTCATTGTGGAAATAATGGACACTTAAGCAAAAAATGCCCATCCAAAATCCAAGAAGGCTTAAAAAATTATTGCATATGTTGAGAAAAGGAAATTAGTAAAACCTTGTTCTTCACAGAAGATTAATAAACTGTCAGGATGAACAAAAAAGAATATTGTTCATCCTTTTACAACAAAACGGACCCAAGCTAGTCTGGGTTCCTTAAACTAGCCCATGAATGTTTTTGCAGGCTAAGGTAAGAGGAAGAAATAATTGGTGGTATGGTGATAGTGCTTGCTCCCGCTATATGACCGGGCTTTGGAAATGGCAAAAAGGGAAACATAGTCAACATAGGTAAGGTTGGTAAGTCCCACTCTCATGCTATAGATAATGCGTATCATGTCAAAGGATTGAAACACAGTTTGCTAAGTGTGTCTCAGATGTGTGACAAATGGAACCAGGTTTTTTTTTTTACTTCTAAAAGATGTATGGTGTCAAATGAAAACTCTGGAAACCTGGTTCTCAAAGGAAAAGGGCATAAAAATGTTTATAAAGCTGACATCATGTGTGCACCTGAAAATAAACTTTCATGTCTTAGTGCACTAGATACTAATTTCTTTTTGTGGCACAAAAGACGAGGGCATGTTAGCTTCTCTATGCTGAACAAGCTAATTTCCAAGGACGTGGTCCTTGGGCTGCCCAAGTCAAAATTCAAGGAAGATAAAGTCTGTGATGCATGTGTTAAATGTAAGCAGGTCAGATCCACTTTCAAATCTAAAAAGGTAGTAAGTACCTCTCGACTTTTGGAACTACTTCATATGGACTTATGTGGACGTGTGAGTATTCAAAGTAGAGGAGGAACGAGGTATGTGTTTGTAATTGTCGATGATTATTCTAAATTTACATGGACTATATTTCTTGCAACTAAAGATGAAACCTTTGATATGTTTGTAATTTTTGTGAAGAAACTATAGAAAAAGATGAATAGTCATGTAGCTAGCACTAGATCTGACCATGAAACTGAATTTAAAAATGTTAACTTCCTTAAATTCTGCACTAAAAATGGTATTGATAATAATTTCGCTGTCCTACCCACAACAAAATGGTGTTATTGAAAGGAAAAATAGGACTCTAAAGGACATGACCAGAACTATGCTAATTATTAGTGGTCTTCCTAAGACCTTTTAGGCTAAAGTTGTAAACACTGCATGCTATATTATAAATAGATGCATGATTAGGCCAATAATTGAGAAGACCCACTATGAGTTACTTAAAGGCAGAAAACCAAATGTAACACACCTAAGAGCCTTTGGAAGCAAGTGTTTTGTAGACAATAATGGGAAAGAGGCTCTAGAAAATTTTGACACTATACGTGATGAGGGTGTCTTTCTGGGTTACTCACCACAAAGTAAAGCCTATAAGGTATACAAAAAAGAACAAAATGTGTTGAAGAAAGCATTCATGTAATCTTTGATGAATCTAACATTTTGGCTGAGAAAAGCACAAAGGTTGCTGATGATGGTGAGTTTGGGTTAGCTGAAAATCACGAGGAGAAAAAAAACCATGAAGTTCCAGAAGTTGCTGCAGAACAGGAACAAGAACCAGGTCCTTCGAAAACGGTTTAGGAGGTATCAAATACTGGGGGAACAAATAAAAAAAATCGAGATGAAAATACAGCACTTGCTTCCCTGCTGAAAATAAAGGAAATACTGAGATTCAAAGATCTCAAGCCAGGGGATGGAAACAACAAAGCTCCCACCCTCTGACAAATGTGCTTATTTGACTCCGAAATGGTGACAAGATCAAAATTCAGGAACATGATTTCCTTCTCAGCTTACATATCCATGATAGAGCCTAAGAACATCAAAGAAGCTCTTAGAGATGCAGGCTGGATAGTGGCCATGCAGGAAGATTTAAATAAATTTGAAAGAAATAAAGTTTGGCACCTGGTTCTCAACCCAAAAGACAGAACAGTCATTGGAACCAAGTAGGTGTTCAGGAACAAGCTAGATGATCAAGGAAACATTTCTAGAAATAAAGCTAGACTGGTTGTACAAGGTTATAATCAAGAAGAAGGAATTGACTACAATGAAACATTTGCTCATGTGGCCAAGACGGAGGCAATTCGAATGCTCATTGCTTTTGCTTCATATAAAGGTTCAAGCTATATCAAATGGATGTGAAAAGTGCCTTTCTGAATGGGTACTTGAAGGAAGAAGTGTTTGTCCGACAACCCCCAGGCTTTGAAAGTCATGAGTTTCCAAATTATGTGTACATGTTGGACAAAGCACTGTATGGGTTAAAATAGGCTCTAAGGGCATGGTATGAAAGACTTTCAAAATTTCTGCTGGAGAACAGGTTCTCACGAGGCAAAACTGATAACTCACTGTCTTTGTTAAAGAGTAGAAAGAACCTAATGATAGTGCAAATATATGTTGATGACATCATCATTGGAGCCACGAGTGAATCTCTTTGTAATGGATTTGTTGAACTCATGAGAAGTAAATTTGAAGTGAGTATGATAGGAGAATTAAATTTCTTCCTTGGACTCCAAGTCAAGCAGACAGAAAAAGGAACTATGATACACCAACAGAAGTACCTCAAGGAGCTACTCAAAGGGTTTGATATGGATAGTACTAAAACAATTGATACTCCTATTGCTACTGCAACCAGGCTATATATGGATGAATCTGGTACTCCTATTGATGAAAAGAAGTACATATGAATGGTTGGTTCCTTGCTCTACTTGACTGCAAGTAGACCTGACATTGTGTACAATATGGGACTGTGTGCAAGATTCCAGCCTAGTCCAAAAGAATCACATTTGAAGGCCGTTACAAGAAGCTTGAGATATCTCAAGGGTACTCAAGACCTGGTTGTTTGGTACCCAACAAGAGACTCCTTCGAATTGATTGAATCTGCAGATGTTGACTATGGTGGATACTTGGTGGACAGGAAGCTCTCACCAGGAATGATTCACTTTCTTGGATCATGTCTAATCCCATGGGCATCTAAGAAACCAAATTTTGTAGCCTTATCAACTGTTGAAGCTGAGTATGTAGCTGTTGCATCATGCTGCGGTCAGTTGCTATGAATCAAGCAACAATTGAAAGATTATGGAGTGATGATTGAAAAGGTCCCCATACTTTGTGACAATACAAGTGCAATAAATATAGCCAAGAACCTGGTCCACCACAAGAGAATCAAACATATTGATGTGAGGCACCACTTCTTAAGAGAAAATGTTGAAAAAACTCATATAATTGCAAACAGAAGATCAAATTGCTGACATATTCACCCAAAGCTTTGAGTAGGGATCACTTTGAAAGGAACCACTTGGAGCTTGGTTTAATCAAAATGGACCAAGACACTCTTGACTTCCCTCAATGATTGGCTATGTTTAAATATAGTATTCAACAAAGTAAATATGTTAAATAATGTTTAACTCAGTCTTATACTGTAATAGATATGCATGCATGACATGTATTCTAAGGGCATGGATGAGTAATCTGATGACAAAGGTCTGGACTAGAAAATGTTTCACAACAAACATTGAGGAAATAAGTCAAAGAACCTGGTTATTTGACATCCAGGAGTGTACCTCCTTTCTAATTAATTGTTGAATCATTAAATTGCTGCGTCATTAGACTAAGTTCCAACCCATTTTGTTATCCCGTAAATCAGTCTCTCTAATCGCAGAAAATCATTAATGGATCAAGTTCCAAAACCATCAAGTCATAGGGTAATCATGATTAGCTCCAGTCCGTGTGCAATCAGGACCAGTTCCCTAAACTATTTGCACACGTCTCTATCGCATAATTAATTCACTTAAATCGCCACTTTTCAAAACCTAAAAATATGACTTTTACCCCTTCTCTCCCAATTAGAGCTGGATTAGGATCGTTTAAAAGGAAGAATTAGAGACAACAAACTGTCAAATTACTCCCTACATATTCCTCTCCTCTTTTCATTCCCCTCATTTTGATCAAAATTCGCAAAAGCCAAACACCAATTTTTGAACAAATCCAATAACCCAAGCCTCGTCTTCCTGAAAAATCACAAAATTCCATTATCATGGAAAACTCACCAAGTTAGATCCCCTCTGAAATTACAATAGAAATCTCAAACCCTAACCCTACTGGACTTGTCCCCACAACTACCCAAGCCCAATCTACTCAACAACCACATCTCCACCAAAAGCACCAAAATCTTTCACCAGGTTAGTCGACTACTCTGACGAAGAAGAAAGTGAAGGGTCTGAGAACGAGGAAAGAGTTGTGAAAGAGCCACAAGTTGAGGGGGAAAAAAAGCTAATCATGTGGAGGAGGTTGGTGATGAACAGGCAGAAGCAGTTACTGTTGAGAAAACGACTGCTGAAGAAATTACTGGAATTCAGGATGAAGCAGTGGTGGATAGTGGGATGAGTACAGAAAAGGAAGGTGAAAACATTATTGATGACATAAGCAAGAAGACACCGGATAAAGTTGTAAGATAACATAGGGAGACTGTAGGAGCTAGAGTAGAATACCATAAGTCTCTGGACAATAACCAGTTTCTTTTGCTGCTGGTGAGAGAGAAATTGTAGTAGTAGGAGATGTTATGATTGAGCAAAAGGCAAGTCATGTTCAATAAACGGGTTCTTTGAACGCTGACCCTGGGAAATCTGAATCCTTTAACTACACTGATACTAAGGAAGAAGATGAAAAGGAAGGAGAAGCAGAAGTTGAAAAAGAAGATAGTGATAACAGTGATGATGAGGCCCTGGTGAATCTCATTGCCAAGATAAAAGAGAAGAGGCAAGCTGGAGAAAAATTTGTTCTTAAGAGGATGAAGGTTGTTGCAAAGAAAGTAGTCTTGGCTCCTAGGTCTGTCAATTTAGGGGGAAGAACACCTATGACTAGAGGAAAAAGTAAGACAACACTTAAAAAATCTATGGAAGAGAGTAAGAAAAGGAAGAAAGAAAGACAAGGGTTCAGACTAATTCAGGAGCATGATATAGGGGAGGTGGATTTAGTGAGCGGCGAAGAAGAAGAAGAAGAGGATGCGGAAGTATCTCTTCAAAGAAAGGGAACGAAGAAGGGTGAATCATCTACAGCTACTCCCAAAGAAAAATTTTCCAAGAAAAGAAAAACTACAGTCTCTGATCCTGAAGTGGAAGGAGCCAGCTCCAAACGAAGGAAATATTCAAAGAAAAATTGCCATTTGTTGGGAGAGAAGAGTGGTTTGCTAGGCTGATGATGCTAAAGGGAAGAGTGATTGACCCTGATATGGTAAATTTGTTTGGAATAAAGGAACTGCTGGAGAAGTTGGAGGTTCAGGGGTGGACACATCTGTTCGTATGCCCACTTCCTGTCATGTATGGTGAAGCAATGCTTCTTTTTTACATGAATTTCAAAGTGCAGGAGAATGACCAAGTGAGTACTGAGGTTAGGGGAGTGAACCTGGTTCTTGATGCAAAGATACTGGGTGAGATTCTGAATGTGCCTATTGAGGGTTTTGACACTTACATGAGCGTGAGTGGCCTGAGTTGGGGGAAAAGGAAGATACCATGTACTCGACCAATAAGTACACTCAGAAAAGGGAGAAGTTGACTACTAGGAAGGTAGGAATAGGGGAGATGAAGCCAGTTCACAAACGTTTCTTTGAGTTTGTGAACAAGTGTTTACTGCCTTGTTCTGAAAGGAGGCGTGAGGCAATCTACCTGGATTTGGCTATTATGGAGGTCCTCGATCAGAATAGGCCACTCAACCTCCTATCTCCGATGTTGAAGCACATGGAAAAGGCTGCTGATCAGGAATGAGTTACCCATGATTTTCCATATGGGTTTTTGTTGATCAGGGTTTTCGAACATTTTAAGGCGCCCCTCATAGGTCCTAAAAAGGAAATAAAGAAGGACATGTTTGATGAGGAGACTTTGAGGAAATATGATTGTGTTGTCCGACCACCCGGAACCAAAAGCAAATGCATGGTTACTAACCTACTTTGAGGAGTTGGTTGGTGCTACTAAAGGAGGAAAATAGGAGGTTGAAAGAGTAGAAGAAGAAAGAACAGGAAGCATCTGTTGCAAGAATTGATATGATTCTAGGGCTAATTCAAGAAGAACCCTCTTCCACCAAAGAACCTTGTCCTCGTACTTCTTAGGTTCCCAGTATACCTGTTGTCAATCTCTTGTCCTACACCCCATCTATGACCAGTGTCTGGAATTATTTTTATTTTTGTTGATGATTGTTGGCAATTTGATGGGTTTGTTCAACTGTCTTTTAGTTTGGGCCCCCTTTGGGCTTAGTATGGTATATAGTTTATCAAATGACAATCTATAAAATTTCCTACCTTTTGGCTAATCCTATGTGTCTGGACTGCATATTTTTGATTACTCATGTCTACTCTTGATGACATGTACGTGATAAGTGTAGCCCCAACAGTCATGAATTTTACATTACTGCATTCTCTAATTGACCTTACTGGCATGTTTTTTCGATAATGACAAAAGGGGGAAGTTAGGTCTGTGCTTATAAACCTTGTTCATGAAAAGCTACTCATGCTAATGATAGAAAATATCTTGAGTTGTCTGTTTGCAGGTTTAACCATGAATTATGCCTAGCCATTTTCAAGGTTGCGATGAATGTAAGGCAAGTCCTTTATACTTGTTCAAACATGGATAAACTAAAGAAGTACGTTGTGCATGAAACTGGTTCTTATGATGAAGGCTGATGAAAGTGGAGCAAGCTATTTGACTGTTTCGGACAAGGTGTTTGTCACATCAAAAAGGAAAAATTTGTTGAGCTGAGAACATATTGTGTTTTGATGATTAATAAACTGTGATAAGAACCAGATTTCAGGGTTAGACTGGCATGTTGCAAGACTGTTGTGAAAATGTGACAAGATGAGTATGTTAAATGTCAAACAAATCAGGTATACAGCAGGCTAGTTGAAGTCAACAAGTCAGACACGGAAGACCAGTATTCCCATGCGAGTAGGGATTTTGAGAAGATTTTGGTCGTGTCTAAAAGTAATACGCATTTGGAGGACTTCGTATAATAAAAGGAATATGCATATATGGAAAATACTCGTGGGAAGAAAGAAGAATTCAAGTGGAGTCAAATAAGGAAATCTAGCCTAAAGGGGAGAGGATTTTTTTAATCGAAATATTTTAGGTTTTGGAGCATTAATTAAAGAAGAACTTCGGCCAACCTTGCACCTATAAAAGAAACCTTTTTTCACAATTCAAGACTACTTCTATTGAGAAAAATCATGAGAATATTTATGTCAATAGCGAGCAAAGCAATAAGGTACTTATGAAGATCCAACTCAATCAACTGAAGAACAGGTTCTTGAAGATGAAGCTGCTTTTCTTTAGTCGTTAGGTTGAGTTTTTTGTTCTAAATTGTAACCTAGCTGCTTTCATGGAAGTTTTGTAATAAATTATTATTGAGACTTTTATGTTTGTTATATTTTTAGGCTAGAGTTAGTCTGGAAAAGGTTTGCTACAATTGGGTTGATTGTAGGAGTTAGGGTGCTAAAGTTAGTTCCCTTGGTTATTCAGTTGAAATCTAAAAATTCACTTAAAAAAAGGCTCAATCTGTGGGGGGTTATTTTGTTACTTTGTGATATTTTTTAACCCCCACAATATGAATTGAGACAGTTTTGAAAAATACCACACTTACATTCGCCACAAGCATTTGCGACGGTTTTTTAGAACCTCCACGACGACCGCCACAAAATGGCTTTTTAATTTGTAGCGGTTTTAAAGATAATTTGTGACAATTTACAACCTCAACACTATGATCTCGATGTTCTAAAAAGTTAAATTTGTGTAGGTATAAAATCGCCACAATATGATAAATATTTATATAAATTTAATTCTTGAAGGTGTTATGACCACCACAAATTGCTATTTTAAAATTTAGAATTCAAATTACATCGAGCCTAAATAATCATAGAAATAAATAATTTTACTATATAACACATTAAATGTAAATCAAATTTCATTAAACAAATATGTCGTAACAAGTATCACAAATTCAAAATCATATCAAACTAATGGAATAAGAACTCGTGAATGGTAATTTGAACATTACACCTTAAATTCATAAAAATATGTAGTTGCACATCAAATAAACATAAAATAAATTTGTACAAAAGATTTGCTTGCTGATTCGAGTTGTTGCCATCCCATTATCTTCCATTCAAGGTGAAGTAAGCTAACTCTCTGAATCCTTGGGCTGAAACAATGAAAAACCTTATACATAATTAGAAAACTGAACATCACTGATATACATATATCATTGTACATCTTGATCAAAAGAAACACAACATGTTGTTGCTTCAAAAACAAGAAAGAGAAAAAAAGATGGTAATGCATGCTACCGTTGTTAATAACTGATGATGCTTTAAATATTAAAATTTCCATCACACTTTAAAAAAAAAAAAGCTTCAGAATTGGGGATAATCGAAATTACAAAGAAAACTAGAAGAGCAAACAAAACATAACCATAGTTGAACTTGAACAGGGTGACAGTAAAAAAAACCTATTATCATGCTCCTTGGTGCTAATAATTTTTCATGGATTAGCATCAAATTGGTATTTTCATTTTGCAAGCATCCTTCACAAAATTACAATCTTCACTTAGTAGCATAATGAGTAAGCTACTATGCGGTATATCATTAAGAACCTTTAGATAAAAAGTATCGCACAATTACCTCACATACCTCACATATCATAGTATGAAGTCAAAACAACTAAAAGGTTAGTATATTATAACCTGACCAGGTTGTCATTACCTCATTGTAAAGAAATACATTATTTTAATGGAAAAAAATTGTAAAATAATACTTTATACAAAATACTTTATTCAAGATATTTCAATACTCACATACCTTGAAATCAAAAACTCATTTTGTCTCTCTATTCCTCATTTTATTAGGATTTAGAGCTCTCCAATTAAACTTGTACCTTTTAGAGCTTATATATCTATCACTAAGCAATAATAAATTGAATAGCACCAATATCACCTCCAAGAAGTGAACCTATACTAGCGACCTAAAAATTGATTTAGGTGATAGTGGGATGCAAAATTTCTGTCATATTATTTCAAACAAGACTTCCTTATACAAACAAATATGCACCCAATCTGCTGCTGCTTCTTTTTTCCTAACTCGTGCTCCAAAATAAACTAATATAAAATAAATGAGGCAAACATCAATTAATAAGAGAATTATTGGAATAGCAAATAGTAAGATGAAGAAGGAAAGTTTATAAAGAACCTACTGAAGTTAGATTTTGAATCATGACTAAGTGAGCTCTAGCAATGAACCAATATTCTACCTTTTCTTTCATTTATCAATTTTAGTTAGTTAGGCTAGATTTTTAATTGTAGATGAACTCATTGTGAACCTTTATCATTGGAATGTTTTTTGAGAATGTCTTGAAGTTATGATATTTCTCTTAACTAAAGCAACATAATCAACCTTAGGATTTCAAATGTCTCCTTGGATGCTGACTATTGAAAAACCATCCAAACTACATGCATGTAGTAGACGCCAAACAATAAAATAAGCTTTGATAAGACTAGCCCTAGCTTATCGGAGAGCATAAATCAGGTAGTTATTCATAGACTTGTACGATTGTTTCAACTGAATCACCACCATAATCCTAAGATATTATATATTTCATCACAATTAACTGTCGTTGTAAAGCTAAGTTTGCTCACGTCACGGATAGTACAATACATTAATCAATAACAAATGCAAGTACTAAATCCATAAATACACATATAAATTAAACTTATTAACTGAATTGGAAGAAATTTATAGAGTTGTGAAATGCAAATACTAGGGTTGTTAGAGGAGAATTGCAGAAGAAACGACATAAGAGCCAATACATACCGGTCTTCTGATTCTTCGCTAAATATTTTGTACGGCGCTGATGATAGCAGCCACTGTTAGTCGTCTCACTCCCTCTGATGTATATGAAAAATTATACCACATAACATAAAGAAAAAAAATATCTGCTCTGCAGCGTGAGCGGAAGCACAATTTAGGATTTTAACCCGTAATAGCTATGAAGAGACATAGATTCATAGAACAACAAACTAATGAGAATAGATTAACTTACCGGAGTAGGTTGAGAGGACATCGCCAGTGATTTGGGGGTTCTGGGAGTATTTGATTTGGGGAAATAGCTAACCTTTGGGAGTTTTTGATTTGGGGAAAACCTAAGCCGTCAGAAGAGTGCTTCTTTTTCTCTTTTTGTTAAGTTAAATTTCACAACAACGAAAAAAAGACGCTTGAATTTTTTGAAAGTTTTAACTTTGCGCCAAAAATTTAGTGAGAGATTAGCGCGAAATATATCCCACACCAAATAAAAAGAAAACATTCATAACGAGGTAAATATTAATTCCATGCTAATTGTTGCTAATATAATCCTCCTGCTAATTTCATGATTTTTTTTGTTACAATTAACTAATTTCAGTCATTATTTATACCTCGATTATAATCTCTACATTATATTTATTTGCAAAACAAACAATTCCTTAAATAAGGAATGTAGAATTGTTCCTCAATTGGATTTGAATCTTCAATTTTATGAACTGCTACATAATTTGATCATATAATCTATTTTAAATTTTTATATATATATATATATATATAAAGAAAATATTATAAAAAATATATAATTTCTAAAGTTAACAACGAAATTACAAGGGTTAGTAACCGCCGCAAATTGTACATACTGCAACAATTTGCAAACCTCCAAAATAGAACCGCCACAAAAGGAATTATTTTGTGGGAGTTAAATTAAACGTCACAAAATAAAATAACAGTGGGGGTTTCTAAATACCCCATAGATAAACCACCACAAATTGATCCTTTTCTTGAAGTGATTGTTCTTAAAAGTTAGTGGAGATTTGAGGAAAACCATAATGGGTAAGTCATGATTTTTACTCCCTTGAGCAATGAGATTTTCCTCGTAAAAATCTCTATATTGATGATTTTTTCGCAATTATTCACTTAGACGAGCGGGAAATATCATAAACTCAAAGAAGACCAAAATCAGTTGTGTGTGCGTTCAACTAGTTCAATGAATCACATTTTTTGAAAATGCAAAAATCGGACAAGACTCAATTCAACCCTTTTTTTTTTTTGTCTAAGTGCAGTCAAACGTAACAAAATCTAAAGTCTGAGAGCTGATTAAAATTTCCAATTAAGCTAGCATTTCGTTGAGCTCTACACGCCGTCTCGTGACAACTTTTGTATCATGTTTCTTTTTCGGTTTTACTTGTCTAGAATTGTTTTGTACCTTATTACATTATAGTTGTTCAATGTAGTTTGCTATAGATACTACGATTGCGTTGTATGCTAAAGTCATCATTTAGTCAGTTTAACCATGTTTATATTATTATGTTTTAGGCTATACTGAATGTTTTGAGGATAATTATTATGATATATGATAAATTTGAATAGGTTGGAATATAATGAAAGGACTAAAGATTGATTGTGGTTGAGATGACCGGCTGGCTTAGTGGGAGATGAGCCCACTAATTGCCTAGTCAAAGCTCCTAATTTAGATGACATTCTAATTTTTTTTTGTCAAAATATTAAAGATAAATTAATTTTAGATCAGATGCATTTGAAACTGTTTTTTTGTTTGCCACAAACACTTTTTGCTACTTGTTAATTCGAAACAAATTTAAAGAGATATTGCTTCCTACTTAAGTGAAATCTCATATTATATATCGATGACAATAGATACATATTAGCACCTTGTAACTATCCAATAATATATGAGTAAATTGTTGAAATGGTGTGCAAAGTTTGCAACATGTTTCTTTTTGTCTTCAATGTCTGCTATAAATTGTTTTCATAATTTGACTTTTGCGTTTTAATTATTTATTAATGGTCAAGCGGAAAAAGGGATAAAAGCAGCTAGATCCTGAGAAAGAATATTTTTCTTGCCACTTTATCAATGAATAAAAACCTAACGAGTAAATTAGTGAATTTCGGATATCTAATGATTATGCTAAAAAAAATTTACTTGAGAATTTGTTTTGTCAAAAACCATGAGAGACGTGTTATAAATGTTGATCTAAAATGTATACATTTTGAAAAAACAAGAGTATTTCAATGAACATTCTGAAAATGATGTAGTACCATGGCTCCATGAAGACCTTTCAATTAAAAGACGAATCGAACCCTAAAAACTAAAATGAAATATACTTCTGAGGGAAAAAATTACTTTGAGAAGCAGTTCAAGTCTTCAACATTAATTCACTCTAGTTTTCGTTATTATCTAATCCTTGAAGTACTTGACCCTAAAGATGATAGAAAATAGGCATATAAACGCAGTGGAAGCAAGCACCCAAGATCATATTCTTACATGTAAACTAGACAAACATAATCAAATACGAAATTGTAACACTAACCTTTTGAAGCTGTTGCACAAGTCCCCAATAGCGCCCGTGCTCTCCAGGTCTACGATCTTCTGCTGTGTATCCTGAAGTTCTATGAACGTAATACTTGAGTGACAAGTATTCGGCTAAAAAAAGAATGATCCTTAGGGTTGAATAGCTTTCTTTATATACACACGTTTTTTAGCGTAAACCCTAGCCAAAAACGTGTAGCAGTCTCCTAACCCACCAAGGATACTATTTTTCTTTTTAATTTCCTTGTTCTAGAATATTCAGGTACATCAGGGACCACAGATTTAATAACGAGACTTCCTATTGTGGTATTAATTCGGAATATGAATGAATTAATCCTACCACAATAAATTACAATTTATTCCACTAGAAAACTGTAATTTCACTCCTCTGTTTGATTTCGAAATCATTCATTAAAAACTTATTTAACTCCTCATGTTAAGATTACAAACACCAATCAAATAAATTAAATTACTGACAATTTAATTCATTGACTAGTTTAATCCTTTATACTTCCGCTTAACTTATTTCATGTGACGGATACAAAATCCACCTGCAGGGTTTTCATATGAAAACTTATAAGCATCCATAAAGGGGTATCATCAATCTCAAGGTCAAGACACGGATTCTATCAACTAATTGTTATTTCACAAATGCACTTTGCCATTATCCAATTTACTAGGAATACATTAACTCGCAGTTAAGTCGTACCTTTTAATAAATCAAAATAATGAACGAAGCACATTGATCATACACTACTAAAAATCAGGTAAAAAGCGATCGAAAAAAGCGACCAAAGTTGGTCCCTATCAGCCCAAAAGCGACCAAAAAGCGACCACAATGGTCAGGTCAGTATTCAGGTGGTCACTCATTGTTAGCGACCAAAGTTGGTCGCCAACCAACTTTGGTCGCCCACTGAAAAATTCAGAAAATTAAAATCTGAACTAAGCGACCAAAGTTGGTCGCCAATGGAAAAATAAATAAAATTAAAATACTACATAAGCGACCAAAGTTGGTCGCTTATTTAGTATTTTAATTTTCTGTATTTTTCTATAGGCGACCAACTTTGGTCGCTTATGGAAAAATACAGAAAATTAAAATACTACATAAGCGACCAAAGATGGTCGCTTATGTAGTATTTTAATTTTATTTATTTTTCCAGAAGCGACCAACTTTGGTCGCTATTGTGCTTAATCAATTTTTTTTCCAGCAAAATAGCGACCAATTGGCGACCAAAGTTGGTCGCTTTTTGTGGTATATTATTTCCAGAAACTGCCTGTTTTGGCAGCTACACCACCTGCCAGTTTTACCAAATTCCTAAAAGAAGCATTTTTTGTCATTAAAACAACAACAACGACAAGAACAACTACAACAAACAACAACAAGAATAACAACTACAATAAACAACACATTAAACAACAACATTAAACAACAATAAGGTTTGAAGTTCAAATGAGCTTATACATTATATAAGTTGTTATTACAATTTAACGATTACTAATGTCTACATCGTCATCGTCATCGCCGGATGAAGTGTCATCACATTCCACACCATCCGGCGATGATTCAGGTGACGGGGGAATTGGAAAAGAGCCAGAAGCCAAGAGAGATTTGATCTGGTTTCGTAGAGCAGCATACTGAGTATCTCTACGTTTTTCTTTCTTCTTCTCTCTTTCTTCTCTCTCCTTCTCTCTTTGTTCTCTCTCCTTCTCTCTTTCTTCTCTCTCCTTCTCTCTTTGCTTTGCAGCTTCTAGCTCGAATGTGAGCTTTTCTATATGGGCACGCATAGAGGCGAGGGTCTTCCCATCAAGCGACTCCCCTCCGGATGAACTGCCTATTCCGTGCATTCCACACCTATAGCG
>MCJB01029264.1:69396-81739 GCA_002018475.1 Nicotiana obtusifolia | reverse complement strand
CCCACTCCCCCGCCCCTTTAAACCAACGAGAGGGGTTTAAAGAAATTGCAATTCAAGGTGTGTAACTGCTTAGTCAGGGAAACTGACAAGGAGAGTTTTTGAAAAGGGCAAGTTTAGCCGGAGAAACAAAACTTCGGACAAACTTTATTTTCTTTTCTTTGGGGGAGAACGGAAAATGAATTCTTTTTAATAATATATATACACGTGGTTGCGCGTATTTGAGGGCGGTAACAACATTATTTTGAAAAAAAGTACAGGTGAAGTCATATATCGCCCATAAATTATTGATGTGCAACTAAGCGTTAATGATTTTAAGAGAAAATTTATGCCTTTTTTCAAATATATTAGTATTTAACTGAGATTACTTAGTTGATAGAATAATAATCAGAATACATTCTTGTTTGTGCTTCTAGCTACTTGTGACAAAAGTCAAACAAGTTTAGTTATTAATTAATTCAATTTGCGATTGTTTGATATTTAATTTGGCACCGTAATATGATACACAGGTGATTCTAGTTTGCATGTGGCAATTATACGGGGTGATCACAGAATTTCCTTCAACTAGATCGAATTGATGATTGACTTGATAAAAGGAGATAATATTATTATTTAACGATGATAGACTTTCTCCCGTTGGTCTTTACATGTAATTAGGTTATATATTACTTTTGAAAAATGTACTAATCTTATTTGGGCAAAGGTGTTAGAATAAATAATCGGGTGTCATGCGAAAATTAATAAAGCATATTTTCAACAACGATAAATCAGACAACAAAAGAAAAATATACCAAAAGAGACATAAGATTTAACATGACTCGGTCAATTGACCTACATCCACAAAGGGAGATGAGCAATCCACTATATAAAAGAAAGTACATAATATAGAGAGAACAACTTTACAAAGACGCACACACAAGTGACAAGGAAACACTTATCTTACAAATCCTCTCCCTAAATAAGGCTCTTAAACGTCTTAAGACTATATTATGAATGCTACCAAATAAGAAAGAAAGATCCTCAATTTATAGAAGTCTAAGATTTTTTTCTCCAAGAAAAGGACTAGCAAAAAATAAAAGAATTGTATTTTTCTTTTTGTAAAAGACAAAACCAATTATGATAAATATATTGCCCTTATTCAAGTGATAACAAAATCAAATATTATAAGGAAATGTGCCGACTTTTAAGAATATATAAAATTCATAACTGAAGAAAATTTACGAAATAAGTTCAGAATTTGGATTTGCTATTGAGAAAATGTTGAAGAATATATTGTTGGACTTTGGACTTAAAGAATAATGATGTGATTCAAGTAGTGGATAAATAAAAGATCTAATATTAAATAGTATGTATGTGAATAAGTGAGGTCCAATAATAATTAGTTGTGATGAGTAGACACTATTTATAAATAGAGGCCAACTCACTTTTTCCTAACTATCAGAAAACTCTAGCGTATTCCGCCTCTTGAATACGCGGTAATAGTAGACGTCACATCACTCAAGTTCTTTGTGCTTGTTAAGGCGCGTAGCTAGTAGATCGTGGAAGTTAGTCTCAAGCTTAATCGTATTTTCTGTCGCTACTGAATCCTTGCAGTTTAACAGTACATTTCCTTAGAATCTAACTCAATATTATGATTTTATATCTGTATGACTATGTCTTAATCTCTGTTATAACTGCAAATTAATTATTTAACTGTTGATATCAGAGCCACCATAGTTTGAGATTAAAATCATTGTTTAATCTTGAGTTTATACATATGAAGTGATGTTCGTTTCGAATACTGGATAACGGAATTAATTGAATGTGTTCAACCCATTAAAGTTGAACTAAAATATTTTTAATTCCACTGACTTGCTTCAATGCCGAATCTCTATTTTTCTTAAGTGGAGATTAATTTTGTGAATTGAAATAGTAACAAAAAAATTAAAGAGACGAGTGCTCCGGTGGTGACAGCAAACACATTTTTATTCTTATAAGTGGTTTATGATCCCTCTTCTAATCTGTATTGAAGAGATTCTGAAAGGATTATTTGGTTGAATCATACATTCCTGGGCCAGCATGCTTAGATATTTTGTGATATCTACTGAGAGCGACAGTAAACAAATTAATACCTTGATGTCTACTGACAGCGGCGGTAAATAGGAATGGCAAACGGTGTGGAGTGGTGCGATGTGATTGCTCGCAAACTTGCATATACTCGTGAAGATTTTAATTCGTCTCGCTATCGCGATCTCAATTTCTCTTCGTTGGGCATCGTGACGGTACTTAGCCTCTGAGATTAGATAAGCCTAACAACATGCGAAATAATTGAAATAACAATAGACATAACTCTCAAACTCAACACCTATATAAAAACAACGTTACAACTCAGCATATACAAATCCCGAGACCTGGTGTAATACAAGTCACAAGCTCTAAGTACGAAAGCTAGATAATCCTATACATCATATCTATATATAAAGGATAATGAAATAAGAGATCTAGAGAGAGAGAGACTCTAAGGCTTGCGGACGCCGGTAGGTATATCTTGGAGTCTCCGCAGTAGATACCCAACTAATGTCTGGGCTGGTAAGAAGTATCTGGATCCGCACAAAAAGATGTGCAGAAGAGTAGCATGAGTACACCACAACGGTACCCAGTAAGTGCCACGCCTAACCTTGGCAGAGTAGTAACGAGGTCATGTCAAGGCCCTACTAAAAATAATAAAAGACTGAACAAATGTAGGCAGTGTAATAAAGACAGTAATGAAATTGAAACAACGAATAGTATAATAAGATTAGCTACACAGAACTAAGCAAATAGTGCAATACGAAGAAAGACAATTAATAGTATGCTAAGGAAACGACGATCAAAGACAAGTACAAAAGAATTGGGAAATGTAAACAAGAGTCACTACCGAGTTACCGCCTTGAAGTCTCAAATCAAGAAAAAAAATCACAACCTTTCTTTATATCACCGCCGGAGCCTTTACATTTAGTTTTGAATATCATTTTTTCCGAAATAGCATCCACCATTTTAGCCCATATAATCACACAGCTAGGGTTCTAGTACTTCCCCTACTAGCCACGCGTATCAAGCCCACCTTATCTCCTTCGCATGCATTTCAACACCCAAACATTATACCGCCGCATACGTATCAATATCACAACGTATCACAAATCGCACGTCAAGTGCCCAATATCACAATTTGCTAGAGAAATCAAACAACAATAGAATTTCACAATAAGAAACCCACATCTACAATGTATTCAATGTCTCAACAATAATAACCGAAAGAATAAATCAATAGGATGATATTCCACAACTTTACAGTTTGCCTCAATAGGAATCACGGCCTTGGCAAATCAATACCAATTTCATCAATAAGATAATCCAATAAGTAGCAATCTCAACTAAGAATTCAACAGTTAAATAATGAATATGGAATAAAGAAACATGAATTTCAACCATACATATAGAGCAATCATGTGAAATCAGACTAAATACTATAACATGTTAAGATAACTCAGTTAAAATATGAAAGGAATCTACATAGCTAAAAATCAGCAATTTTCATATTTAGCCCGTGTACACACTCGTCACCTTACGTACAAGGCTCTTACACATCAAAATTATCACAAGCAACACCAATCCTAAGGGAAAATTCCCCCACACAAAGTTAGGCAAGCCACTTATCTCAAACTACGCTAAATTAATCCACTAGAAGGCTTTTCCCTCAATTTTTCAACTCTGAACGGCTCGAATCTAGCCAAAACAATTCCATACGATAAATATAACTATAGGAAACTAATTCAAACAATGAAATTACGATCTTTGCAAAGAATTGAAAAATTGACCCAAAAAGTCAACCCAAGCCCGCGTCTCGAAATCCGACCAAAATTATAAAATCCGAACGCACATTCGATATCGAGTCCAACCATACAAGAATTATTCAAATCCGACCTCATTTTGCTTTTCAAAACTCAAAAACTTAGTATAAGAAGTTTCTACCATTTCCCCCAAATTTTCCAACTCAAATCCCAAATTAGATGATAAAAACAATGATAGATTCGAGTAATTTAACCAAAATCGAGTTAGGAATTCTTATCCCAATGATCTCTCTGAAAATCTCCTAAAATTTCACCTCAAACCGAGTTCTAAGTCCAGAATGTGAAATATGAAATAAACCCCCGATTTCAAACTTATGTTATGCTGCCCAGCGATTCCTTCTTCGCGAACGTGGAAAATGCCTCCCGTTCGCGAAGCACAAATGCATCGACCATACGCATGAGTCCCACCCCAGGCCCCTTCCTCTTCGCGAACGTGTAACCCAGTATGCGATCGCAGAGCACAAAGTCCTGACCTTTGCAAAACGCGTGGCCTTGTTCGCGAACGCGAAGGGTAAACCTCCAGCAATCTCTGAAGACTCTACACGAACGCGGGAACACCATCGCGAACGCATAGAAGGAAACCAGAACTGAGAAAAACCAGAATTCCAGAAATTCCTCAATGATCCGAAATGCGCTGAACATGGTCCGAATTACACCTGAGGCCCCCGGGACCTCAACCAAGCATACCAACAAGTTCTAAAATATTATACGAACATGCTCAAAGCGCCAAATCACTTCAAACAACATAAATTCTACGAATCGCAACCCAAATTCAAGCCTATGAACTATAAACTTTCAAATTCTGAAACCAGTGCCGATTCATACCAAAATAACTCCGATTTACTCAAATTTTGCACAATTCATAAATGACATTACGGATATATTCCAACTTTTGAAATCAGGATCCGACCCCAATATCAATAAAGTCAACTCCTAGTCAAACTTTCGAAAATCTTCAAGTTTTCAACTTTCGCCAATTTACGCCGAAACCACCTACGGACCTCTAAATCAACATCCAGACACGCTCCTAAGACCAAAATCACCATATCGAGCTATTGGAACCGTCAAAACTCCATTCCGGACTCGTCTTCACCAAAGTCAAATTAAGGTCAACTCTATCAACTTAAACATCCAACTTAGGGACTATCTGTCCTATTTCACTCCAAAACTCATCCAAAACCTAAACCACACACCCTAGCAAGTCAAAAAATCATAATATAACGTAGAGGCAGCATAAATTAGGGGATCGGGGCTAAAATACTCAAAACGACCGGCTGGGTCGTTACATCTTCCCCTCTTAAAAAAAACGTTCGTCCTCGAACGAGTATAGAGACATACATGAAGTGGTGAAAACATGAGGATAATGGTTGTGCATATCATGCTTGATCTCCCAAGTCGCCTCCTCAATGGATGGACCTCTCCTGTGAACCTTCACTGAAGCAATGTTCTTCGACCTCAACTTTTGAACCTGTCTGTCCAAAATGGCCACTGGCTCCTCAACAAAAGATAAATCCTTGTCCAACTAGACTGAGCTGAAATCCAACACATGAAACGGATCATCATGGTACTTTCGGAGCATAGAAACATGAAACACTAGATGAACCGCAGCTAGATTAGGTGGTAGTGCAAGTCTCTAAGCCACCTCTCCAATCCTCTCAAGAAAGTCAAAAGGTTCGACATAGCTAGGGCTCAGCTTGCCCTTCTTCTCTAACCTCATAACACCCTTCATGGGCGAAACCCAGAGAAAGACCCGCTCCCCAACCATGAATGCAACATCACAAACCTTCCGATCCGCATAACTTTTCTACCTAGATTGGGTTGTGCAAATCGATCCAGAATCAATTTAACTTTCTCCAAAGCATTCTAAACCAAGTCTGTACCCAATGCCTAGCCTCACCCGGCTCAAACCAACCAACCGGAGACCGAGATCGCCTACCATGCAAAGTCTCATACGGAGCCGTCTGAATGCTCGACTGATAGCTTTAGTTGTAGGCAAACTCTGTAAGTGGCAGGAACCAATCTCATCAACCCCCAAACTCCATCATACACGCACGAATCATATCCTCCAATATCTAAATAGTGCGCTCGGACTGTTCGTCGGTCTAAGGGTGAAATATTGTACTCAAATCCACCCGCGTGCCTAACTCATGTTGTACGGCCCTCAAAACCGCGATGTAAACTGTATACCCCGGTTAGAAATGATAGATACCGGCACGCCATGAAGCCTGACAATCTCGAGAATATAGACCTGAGCCAGCTGCTCTGAAGAATAAGTAATCACCACTGAAATAAAACAAGCTCACTTGGTCAATCTATCCACAATTACCCATACTGCATCGAACTTCCTCCGAATATGTGGGAGCCCAACAACAAAATCCATAGTAATCCGCTCCCATTTCCACTCTGGAATCTCTAACTTCTAAAGCAATCCACCTGGCCGCTGATGCTCACACTTCACTTGTTGACAATTTAGGCACCGAGCTACATATTCCACTATGTCCTTCTTCATCTGCCTCCACCAATAGTGTTGCCTCAGGTCCTGATACATCTTGACGGCATCCGGATGAATGGAGTACCGTGAACTGTGAG
Source organism: Nicotiana obtusifolia (assembly GCA_002018475.1). Classification (NCBI taxonomy): domain Eukaryota; kingdom Viridiplantae; phylum Streptophyta; class Magnoliopsida; order Solanales; family Solanaceae; genus Nicotiana; species Nicotiana obtusifolia. The sequence goes on along the minus strand of MCJB01029264.1, from coordinate 75,284 downwards.
CCTCCTGGTGAATCAACTCACGTAAGCCATCTACATTGGGCACACATAGCCTGCCCTGCATCCGTAATACACCGTCTTCCCCAATAGTGACCTCCTTGCCATCGCCGTGCTGAACCGTGCCCTTGAGGATAAGTAGAAGGAGGTCATCATACTGACGCTCTCTGATACGATCATAAAGAGGAGACCGAGAAACCACACAAGCCAAAACTCGACTCGGGTCAGAAACATCCAGTCTAACAAACTTGTTGGCCAAGACCTGAATATCCAAGGCTAATGGCCTCTTTGCTACCGGTAGATATGCTAAACTACCCAAGCTCTCCACCTCGCAACTCAAGGCATCGACCACCACACTGGCCTTCCTGGGATGATATAGAATGGTGATATCATAGTCCTTAAGAAACTCTAACCACCTCTGTTGCTGCAAGTTAAGATCCTTCTGTTCGAACAAGTATTGTAGACTCCGGTGGTTGTTATAGACCTCACAAGGGACACCGTACAAATAGTGCCGCCAAATCTTCAGGGCATGAACAATAGTTGTTAACTTAAGCTCGTGGACAGGAAAGTTCTTCTCATGCACCTTCATCTGTCGAGATGCGTAGGCAATCACCCTATCGTCCTGCATCAACGCCGTGCCGAAACCAATAGGCGATGCATCACAGTACGCAATATAAGACCCCTAACCCAAAGGCAACACCAACAATTGGGATGTAGTCTAAGCTGTCTTGAGCTTTTGAAAGCTCTCATCACACTCCTCAGTCCACCTAAACGAAGCACCCTTTTTGGTCAAGCTAGTCATAGGTGCAGCAATAAATGAGAAACCCTCTATGAATCAAAGGTAATACCCTGCCAAACCAAGAAAACTCGGGATCTCCGTAGCGGAAGACGGTCTGGGCCAACTCTACACTGCTTCAAATTTCTTCTGATCTACCTTAATCCCCTCACTAGATACTACATGACCCAAAAATGCCACCGAATCAAGCCAAAACTCACATTTCGAAAATTTTGCATATAACTTCTTTTATCTCAAGGTCTAAAGCACGGTCCTCAGGTGCTGCTCACGATCCTCCTGGCTCTGAGAGTACACTAGAATATCGTTAATAAACATAATGACGAATGAGTCAAGATAGGGCCGGAATACACTATTCATCAAATGCATGAATGCTGCTGGAGTGTTGGTCAGCCCAAATGACATTACAAGGAACTTGTAATGACCATACCGAGTCCTGAAGGCAAACTTCGGGATATCTGGCTCCCGAATCTTCAACTGATGAAAGCCTGAACACAAATCAATCTTGGAGAACACTCTGGCACCCTGTAGCTGATCAAGTAGGTCATTAATGCGTGGCAATGGATACCTATTCTTTATTGTAACCTTGTTCAACTGGCGATAATCAATACATATGCGCATAGAACCATCCTTCTTCTTTACAAATAAGACCGGAGAACCCCAAGGTGATACACTAGGCCGAATGAAACCCTTTTCAAGAAACTCCTACAATTGCTCCTTTAACTCTTTCAACTCTGGTAGGTCCATACGATATGGAGGATTAGAAATGGGCTGAGTGCCCGGTAACAAATAAATACCAAAATCAATATCCCTGTCGGGAGGCATGCCCGGAAGATCCGCCGGGAATACTTTTGGATAATCCCTCACTACCGAAACTGACTCAACGATAGGAGTATCAACACTGACATCTCTTACATATGCTAGATACGCATCACATCCCTTCTCAACCATCCGTTGAGTCTTTAGATATGAGAAAACTCTGCTAGGAACATAATCTAAAGCACCTCTCCACTCTAACCGTGGTAAACCTGGCATAGCCAGCATCACAGTCTTGGCGTGACAATCAAGAATAGCATGATAGAACGACAACCAGTCCATGCCCAAAATAACATCAAAATCTACCATACTAAGCAATAATTGATCGGCTATGGTCTCAAAACCACTAAGAATAAATAAACACGACCGATACACACGGTCAACAATAAGGAAATCTCTCATAGGTGTGGACACATTGACAGGAGAACTCAAAGAATCACGTGATACATCCAAATATGGAGCAAAGACACATAGGACTAAGTGAAGCCTAGATCAAATAAGACTGATGCATCTCTATGACGAACCAGAATAATACATGTGATAGTTGAGTCGGATGCAACTGCCTCCGACCTAGTAGGAAGAGCATAATATCTGGCCTGGCCTCCCCCCTCTAGGGCGACCACTTCCTTCCAACCTCCACCTCTAGCTGGCTGTGCGGGTGGAATGGCAAGTGGTGCAGTACCATGGCCTGAAAACCCGATGCAATACGCGGAGCCTGAGTAGTCTGTGGAGGTGCACCCCTCCTGAGTCTGGGGAAATCCCTCACTATATGACGAGTGTCACCACACTCAAAACAAGCTCTCGAAGGACATGGCTGTTGGAACTGGCTCGGGCTTGATCGACTAGACTGACCACTGAAAGCACCCCGTGCAGAAGGTGCACTAGACAATGGCGGTGCATAATGGGAAACCTGAGGCCTAGGAGTGGCCGGAATACCGATGGAAGCTGGGAGTGTGGAATGAACATGGCGGCTGACATAGCCCCTACCATGACGGGCTGCAACTAGGGCACGGGCACCACTGTATGTGCCAGAATCTCGAGGCATCTTGTCCTCCCTCTCCCCTCTCTCCCGGGCCACATACCCTCCAATCTCCTAGCGATCTCCACTACTTGCTGGTATGGGATATCCATCTCTAACTCTCGGGCCATGCTGAATATGATACCGGGGTTGAGCCCCTCGATAAATCGGCGAACTCGCTCGGGCAATAGCAACCAAGGCCAGTACATGCCTGGACAAATCACTGAATCGGACTGCATACTCCGATACGGTCATAGAATTTTGGCGCAACTGCTCAAACTCTGCGTGCCATTCATCCTTGAGACTCTAAGGAACTAACTCCCTCAAGAATATATTAGAGAATTGAGCCCAAGTGAGTGAAGCTGCCTCGGCCGAACTACCCAACTCATACGCTCGCTGCCACTAATAAGTCGCTCCCTTAAGTTGGAACGTAGTGAAAGCAACCCCACTAGACTCCAGAATACCCATAGTGCGAAGGATAGGTGGCACTCCTTAAGAAAACCCTAGGCATTCTCTGACGCCAAACCGCTGAAAGTAGGAGGGTGGTACTTCTTGTACCTCTCGAGCCTAAGCTGCTCCCCCTCAAAAGCTATTGTCCTAACCTCGGGCTGAATTGGAGTGACCAGTTGTACTGGTATGACCTCTAGACCTGGTCAACCTGGACCCGCTGCTCTGGGGTACGAGCGGTAAGAGTCTGTGCTCCTCCCCTGGCCTGAGATGTCGTAGGAGCTAGTAGGATCAACCCTGCCTGAGCCAGAGTGCCAAACATGCTCAGAAACTGGGCGAGGGTCTCCTGAAGTGGTGGGGCAGTAACAAGCGTCTCAGGTGCCTGCTCTCTAATTGGAGCTGCTGGTGGCTCATCTGTAGCAGCTCGTGCAGGTGCTCTTGCTGCACCATGTGGACGTCTTCGGCCTCTATCCCAGCCCCAGCCTCTCGTGGCTCTAGCATAGGGCACAAGTGTCTGATCATCTGATCCGGCTGTACGTGTCCTCACCATCTATGAGAGAATAGAAAGACAGAAATTTATAATACCGAAGTCAACAAATTCGCACGATAAGGAATCAAAGAAGAGCCTCCAGAAGATAAATACAGACGTCTTTTTACCGACCCCCGAGACTCTGCTAAACCTGCTTGACTCATAAAACCTATGAACCTAGAGCTCTGATACCAACTTGTCAGAACCCCAATTTCCTTTCATAGGACGTCGTGACGGCACCTAGTCTCTAAGACTAGGTAAGCCTAACAGCATGCGGAATAATTGAAATAACAATAGACATAAGTCTCAAACTCAACAGCTGTATAAAATAATGTTACGACTCAGCATATACAAATCCCGAGATAGCGTAATACAAACCACAAGCTCTAAGTACGAATACTGGATAATCCTATACATCATGTTTATATATAAAGGATAATGAAATAAGAGATCTAGAGAGAGGGGGACTCTGACGCCTGCAGACCCCGGCAGGTATACCTTGAAGTCTCTGCAGTAGAATCCCAACAAATGCCTGGGCTGGTAAGAAATACCTGGATCTAGACAAAAATACGTGCAGAAGAGTAGCATGAGTACACCACAACGGTACCTAGTAAGTTCCAAGCCTAACCTTGGTAAAGTAGTGACGAGATCAGGTCAGCGCCCTGCTGAAAATAATAAAAGAATGAACAAATGTAGGCAGTGTAATAAAGACAGTAATGAAATTGAAACAACGAACAGTATAACAAGATTAACTACACAGAACTAAGCAAATAATGCAACACGGAGAAAGACATTTAATAGTATGCTAAGGAAACAACGATCAAAGAAAAGTACAAAAGAATGGAAAAATGTCAACAAGAGTCACTACCGAGTTACCGCCTTGTAGTCTCAAATCAAGAAAATAAATCACAACCTTTCCTTATATCACCGCCGGAGCCTTTACATTTAGTTTTGAATATCATTTTTTCGGAAATAGCATCCACCATTTTAGCCCATATAATCACACCGCTTGGGTTCTAGTACTTCCCCTACTAGCCACGCGTATCACGCCCACCTTATCTCCTTCGCATGCATTTCAACACCCAAACATTATACCGCCGCATACGTATCAATATCACAACTTATCACAAATCGCACGTCAAGTGCCCAATATCACAATTTGCCAGAGAAACCAAACAACAACAAAATTTCACAATAAGGAACCCACATCTACAATGTACACAAAGTCACAACAATAATAACCGAAAGAATAACTCAATAGGATGATATTTCACAACTTTATACTTTGCCTCAATAGGAATCACGGCTTTGGCAAATCAATACCAATGTCATCAATAAGATATTCCAAGAAATAGCAATCTCAAGTAAGAATTCATTAGTTAAATAATGAATACGGAATAAGGAAACATAAATTTCAACTATACATGTAGAGCAATTAGCAAGTAAGAGATAAGACAAGTAAACATATGAAATCAGACTAAATATGATGACTATAACATGTTAAGGTAACTCAGTTAAAGAATCAAAGGAATCTATATAGCTAAAAACTGGCAATTTCCACATTTAGCCTGTGTACACACTCGTCACTTTACGTACAAGGCTCTTAAACATCAAAATTATCACAAGCAACACCAATCCTAAGGGGAAATTTTTTCACTCAAAGTTAGGCAAGCCACTTATCTCAAACCACACTAAATCAATCCACTAGAAGGCCTTTCCCTCGATTTTTCAACTACGAACGACTTGAATCTAGCCAAAACGATTTCATACGATAAATATAACTCTAGGAAACTAATTCAGACAATGAAATTATGATCTTTGCAAAGAATTGAAAAATTAACCCAAAAAGTCAACCCAAGCCCGCGACTCGAAATCTGACCAAAATTATAAAATTCGGACACACATTCAATATCAAGTCCAACCATACAAGAATTATTCATATCCAACCTCATTTCGCCTTTCAAAACTCAAAAACTTAGTCTAAGAAGTTTCTACCATTTCCCCCAAAATTTCCTACTCAAATCCCTAATTAGATGATAAGAACAATGATAGATTCGAGTAATTTAACCAAAATCGAGTTAGGAATTCTTACCCCAATGATCTCTCTGAAAATCTCCTAAAATTTTGCCTCAAATCGAGTTCTAAGTCCAGAATGTGAAATATGAAATAAACCCTCGATTTCAAACTTATGTTATGCTGCCCAGCTATTCCTTCTTCGCGAACGCGGAAAATGCCTCCCGTTCGCGAAGCACAAATGCATAGACCAAACGCATGAGTCCCCCCCCCCCCCC